>MUZC01004546.1:555200-566029 GCA_002072015.1 Radix auricularia | reverse complement strand
AAAAAAAAAAAAAAAAAAAAAAAGTACGTTACTCTTTCGAACAGAAATAAATTTTTATTTTAAAAAATATGAAAATTTAACATATGCACTGTGATGTCACACATGGCCATGACGTCAAACTGTCACACTTTCTTACACCCCATCCCCCACTCTGGGGCGTGACGTACGTTATGGATTGCCCCTATGTTTATTACTATACATCGTTAATTTGTACGCGTTAAAGTTAACTACACGGACTCAATTGCGTATTTTGTTGGTGATGAGCTAACAACTCCGACGTCTGCCTTTATATTTTTAGTGTAGTGAGCATCGCATGTTAAAATTGTGGTACGAAAACGTAACGAAAAAAATGCAAATTTAAATAATGAAGAAAATACTGCAATTTTTTAAATGCTAGAAAGAAACGT
Source organism: Radix auricularia (assembly GCA_002072015.1). Lineage (NCBI taxonomy): Eukaryota > Metazoa > Mollusca > Gastropoda > Lymnaeidae > Radix > Radix auricularia. The sequence continues at coordinate 565,622 of MUZC01004546.1, read as the reverse complement.
ATTTCCAGATAAAGAAAAAAATATGTGTGTGTGGGGGGGGGGTGATTATTCTGTAAATTGTAAAACAACGAAAATGTAATTTTTGTATTTTTTTATTTTAAAAAAAAAACAATTAAAAAAATTTAAAAACATCGGCAAATCAACGAAAAAGAAAACGTGCTTACACTAGTTCATATTTCTATAGCGGCATCTCTGTAAGACAAAATACCTTTTAAAAATATATAAATTAACACAAATCAAAATTTTCAATGATCCATGTCATGTGTTTATAGTCCTTCGTAGGCGTTGTCTGGTAAAGATGTAAATCCGCCCCACTGTAATTGTTTTCAGTTATTTATGGCATGCTATATTTGTGTGTGTGTGTGGGGGGGGGGGGGTTAGCTTAGTTGTAAAGTTTTCCTGCGCGACTTTAAAGAATGACTTACATTAGGACGGGTCGTTCGTGAAAATTATACACTGGTATGTCCAGTAACGAAAGAATAAATTACGGAAGTGTGTAGACGGTAAGTTTTCTTGGGGTCAGTTGATAGTGTATTCGGTGTTCTCTTGATTCAGCTTCCAACTTTTCAGTAGGGCTGAACCGATACTCGGTTCGGCTACTCGGTATCCGGCGATTTTCGTGATACTCGGAAATACTCGGCAATCGGCCGCGTAAGGGATGCCCATGTCGAGTTTTACGTAATTGCTCCAATAGCAAAGATGCCCGCAGAATCGCATGTCTAAAACATTTTGTTTCTTATTGAATAACAAACATACCGTGTGCAGACTAGTTGTCTTTGGAAACCATTCATCCTTCAACCTCATTTTGAATCTATTAATTTTGCTTTGTTCTCATTGTTTCATTCTTAAGCAGTGGTCGTGTGCAAAAAATATTGGTTAAAATTAGTCATGAGTCAAATTGGAAGGTTCAAAATGAGTTCCTAATTTTATTTATCCATTTCTATAGAGGACGGTTCGTTTTTTCAGGAGTCATTAGTAGGGCGTAATAGATGTCGAAAGTCGAACTTTTAAACACATCAGAGACTTCGTTTAACGATAAAGTTTACTGGTTATACAAAGTTAAATGAGTTGTAACTTAAGTTTATTGTAAAAACAAAATGAAGACATAATAATTTTTTATATAGTATAGATTAGTGGCATAGCTATGGGAATGGGTCCAAATTCAAAAGTCTCCCCGGGCCTCCAATTGAGGGGGGCCCCTAAATTAGTATTCAATTTTTTTTACATTAAATATTATGCCACCGCCATGTATTGTGGACCCCAAAGAGGTTAAGCCCCCCACGGCCCCCGAACGCCTACCAATTCCTAGCTACGCCACTGGCATAGATCCTGAAAATAAAATCATTCTTAAAACGAGAGAAAAAAAAGAGTAAAGGCAACAATGGAATTGAGGTCACAAAATGTAAGTTAATAGCAGGTTAATACTTCTAAAAGTTCTCGGTATCGGCAAAAGATAGTCTCCACTACTCGGTATTCGGTTCGCGGCACAAAATAATTTTAAAAAATGATACTCGGTACAACCCTATACTTGAGGTGACATAACTGGACAAAACTAGGCTGGCTAAATAATTTATTTGTCACCTCCCTTTACAGTCCTGAATCGCAAGCACGATGTATCAATTCTATTTCGGTAATAATTTTAGAATGTTGAAGTATTTTCAATTGAATAATTACACGAAATCTGAACTAAATTAATGTTTTATTTATTACTGATTGAGCTTTGAACTTTTTCCCTACGTGTAAATTTAAAGAATTTAAAAAACACCATCATTTTGGACCGCCAGCATCTAGAAGTCATTCTCGTCACCTCCATTTATCTCATTGTACAGAGTGAGAGAGGCTGAAAGAGAGAGAGAGAGAGACGTTTGAAATTATTTGTAGCACAGATCACGGACTGGTTGTTTAATTAGCTAATTTAATACTAGATATATTTTTTATGCTTTAAAAAAATTTATCGAATTTAAATGTTGATTAGTTACTCTGATTTAATTTAAGCCCCTGAATTAAATTAAAATGATTTAAGTGCTGCAATTGTCTTTTTTCCGCTGATAGACTCAGAGGCTTCGAGGCAGTTGCCAATGACGACCAGGGTTAATTCCTTCAATTTATTTCATATTTAAAATTTTCCTACCTTTCGGGTTTTTTAAAAATATCCATATGTCAAGAGCACCAAAAATAAATTAGATAAGGTCGTGGAAAACCCAGTTACGCAACAGAGTAGACACATTGTCAACGTGTGTTCGAGATTCGTGTTATGGCCTCTCTTTAAATCCAGGAACACAAGTTTTACCACCGCAACAGCGCAATGGAGTTTATAGAACAACGAGGAAACTATTTGTATAGCAGCCCAGCTACAGAAGCATTCACGACTTTCTGTCTTATAATCTAAAAATCTCAGACGTTATAATTTTGCACCAGTCAAACTTCATAAATGCAATTGTTTGGTTCTCAGATGGCTTTAATGGGTGATTCAAGGCGGCGTTTCTCAGACACGATGTAAACCTTTGGCTAGATAAACAACTTCCTATCTCAAACCGCTGCAATAGAAGCAATCATAATTGTGCCAATGACTCGGGCATCATTTTCTGTATTTAAACACGCACTTGACGGGATGAACATAGAAAACTATTTTAACAGTCTTATCAGACATGTCATGTTGTCACTCATTTGTCAAATCTTTCCTTCACTCGCCGATTCTCGCATCTTAATGTGTTTGTAATATATATTCTAGTCATGTCATTTTGGGAATTACATTTGTATTTCAGTGCGAATTGTAGTTGTATTATTTATTTTACCGAATGATCTTTTTAAATACTATATTTGGACTTTTGCGTCCATATTCAGGTTAACCCGTGCCGAATTTCATATACTTTCTTCTTTATAATTGAATTGCAGTCTACTTTCCCATTCTTGTATTACCATGTTAAAATCCAGTATCATTACACGGTAGTTGAAACTCAATCTAACAAATAAAGTTAAACAACCCGTAAAAACAAAGTTTTTGACAATTAATCCCTTATATTTAGACAGAACTAAAAGTATTGATTATGTTCACAGTGTGACAAACATTCACAGAATGAACGTTGCTGTAAAACACGGTGATGTTGTCATCGATGGCCGGAGTGAAATGCAACGAACCGTAGAGGTCAACTATTGCAGACGACCTTTTAGAGATACATAGAGATAAAACTAAAAATTCGTTACTTTAATTAAGGTACTTTCGCTCGATCTGAAATTTTGATTCAATGCATTGTTAGGTGACACAAGTCTATGTGCAAATTTTTAGCTCGATAGGATCACGGAAAGAGGGGTAATTTTTTACTAAAAACATGGAGCGGGTACTTCAAAATCATATTCTAATTTGAAATACAACACAAAGATATGTGTTTGGTATAAAATTTAAAGATTTACAATTTAGACAGAAAAAGAGAAATCTATAAGTGAGAGAATGAGTGAACTGCACATGTAAAACCTCATTAGCGCCCGCCCCACGTTTTTTAAAGTCATATTCATATTAAATGAAACTACTTGAACTTCTAAGTTTCAATTTATTTTCTCCTTTTTGGTCCATATTTTTCAAATCGTTTTTTTTTTTTACCTCTGTTCATTTCTGTTTTCTTCTTACAACCAAGCCAAGGAAGTCAAAACGTTTTTTTTTAAGATAAAGTAAAAAAGGAGTGGCCTCAAAAAAGCTGCCCTACGGGTTTACAGTTAATCCATGCAAGAGTTGTTTTTGTTTTTTTTTAATTCTTGCTATCAATGTATTTTCTTTACTATCGTTACATTGTGATTAATTTGAGTGAAATATCTATACAATGCAGATTTTCTCTAGCTATTAAAAAAACAGAAAATGTATTTTATCATTCCGTAATCTTAGTTTAACTAAGTGAGCTTGAAAAACAAAAAACAAATTATTAAAAAACATGGTTTTGTTTTAATTTTAAAAAACTTTTATAAATAAAGTTTAACAGCAATAATGGCAATAAAGTGAAAATGGTAAATAAAATGATACACAGCCCAAACTTGGTCTATTTACTCCGTATCCTACCTCTATGTTGAATCTTTGAATATTTCTTTTCTCCACAAAGTGTAGACTTAATGAAAGGTGTGAATATGTCATAAAAAATTGAAACGAAAGCGTTAATTATTAAGTGTAAGTATACATCCAGCAATACTAAATTATAAATTCCAACTGTTTAAATATATTTTAAATAATTTCTCTCATGTTAAACGTTCTTGCATATGAAATAGTTGAAGATAAAAGCTGTATCCTGTGTTTTTATTAAGTACTTATGCCTTTCTTTCTTCTCCCCCCCCCCCCTTTAGGTTTTTAAAACTCTTTTTTACATGCTATATATTTAACATAACTTTGATGTAAATACTTGTATTTTTTTATTTGTACTGATAATGGAATTTTTCAAAGCGTTTACTAATGTATATGTCCATTACTAAAGCTTTAATGAATTGTTTTAATCACATAATTCGATTGCGCATTTTTTATTTTTACAAAAAAGGCGACTTCACGATTCCAAGAGAGAGATTCAACTATTTTTCGGAAAGTAACATGGTTACAACATATCACAGTTAATGTAAATTATTCTCATACGTTAATTTGAGTACCTCGTGTCGGAGCAGACTTCCAGCCCCACCCCCTCCCCCAACCAACAACCCCAGACCACAAAACGTTTCCGGCACTGTCACGATTGTAAGTGAGAACTTGTTGGTATTTACTTGTTTACATCACGTAAATACTTGCGCCACCTCCCAAACGATTATTTTGCACCTGATCGTATATTTACGATTAGACTCCTGTCCGGCACACTGAAGTTGTTTTTTAATTTTTTTATGGTATAATTTCTCGAACCTTAATCAATAAAAACACAAAAAGACTTTTCAGCAACGCTATACAAAAACTACAATCCTTTACATTGAAATTATATGACCCCCTAGTCACACCTTCCACCACTCGCTCTTCAGTTCTACTCGACTTCAGCAGGGTCCCCAGTAGTGAAAGGGCTGAAATTAATTCCACTTCTTTCAAGCGGTTTTAAGGATCACATTACAGATTGACATCTGAAGTTCCCGCGAACACATTCACCCAAAGAAATGAAAACGAGGTTCGTTTTACGCCAGTGGTGTCCTGACTCTTTGCAAATAGGTTAAAGGTCTATCGTGTTGGTGGTGGGAGGGGGCGGGGAAAAGAAAAAAAAAGCTTTCGGATTTAGGAAATTGCATAAATATCTAGTTATTCCATTATTAAAAGATACTATAATTTGATAATTAATATACAAACTATCAAATAAAAAATATATAATACGTACCCGCAATAAATAAAATATGATTAAAATAGAAAATATGTCAAAAATTCTGATGAAAAAACTGTCTTAAAATTTTAATTACACAACGCCGCATTCATTTCAACTTCCGAGATTATTAAAAATACACTATTTGACATCATTCATTTTCTTCGGTTGTACGTCTTCAAAATTCGTATATATAATATAGCACATACAGTTATAAGAAGTTCAAATCAATATCCACGTTGGCAAACATTTAAATTGCATTGATTTAATCCATCATTTGAAATCCACGTATTTTTTAAGCTTAATAGTGCATAATTTCGTGTTTTTTTTTCTAATATATAAATTTTTGCCATCGTTAAAGAAAACTTCCAAATGTCAATTAATTATTGACCGTGTCGATTACATTTAACCGCGAGCCCTATTTGGCCCTCGGGCCGGACCTCAGACACCACTAATTTACGCTGACAGATATCGCTTGACGAGTCAACCACCCTGTTGGTATAATTTTGATAATTAACATTTTGACTTGTTATTGTTGAAACGTAACAGGAATAAAATATCGTTTCTGGCTGATTTGCATTAAAATATATTTTATTATTATCTTATGTTATAGATTTAATTAACTTTGTTACCGTCAACATAGGTTTAAAGGTTTCTTTTTCATCCCCTTTATCGTCTTTACCCACCCCCCACCCCCAAATCTTTGCCACAATCTGTAATAAACACTGTCCCTACAGCCAGTCATTCTACATCTCTCATCTCTTTCTTTAATTATCTCTCTTATCTTCACCATAATCTGCAATTTTTATATTCTCCCTATCCATCTCTTAATTCTTTTTCATCCTCCTTTCCTCGTCTCCCTTCTTCCCCTTGCCACATCCAAACCGGCTCATCGACTGGAAACATTGCAAACCAAATGGCTTGCTAAGGTAAGCACCACACAAATCGCAGTAAATTAATCGTAAAACCAAGAGCTTTGCCCCAAACCAGTTGATTCTAATTCTATGTCAAAATAAAATTTCTAATTTTCGACTTGTGAACAATAATCCTTTTTGTTTGTTCGGAGGGAAGGACTTTTAAAGTATTTTTATTTTGCACGCGCTCTAATGCTCTGACTAACCCTATACGAACATATCAAATTGGATAATTTTTAACGTCTATGTCAGTATTAATATTATTGTAAACTTATATCACCTTACGCCCACCTGGCACCCGCAGCATTAACAGTTGTCAATAAGACTGCCTGACTGTAGTCTTACTTTAAAAGGCTACACAAAATAACGCTTTGACACACGGACGCATTAGCATCACGTAATCACTACCTAAAGACAGAAGAACATATATGAAACAAAAATGATGTAATGCATATAGTATACAATATATAATACATTTATTTTTTTAATATTAATGTATATTGATAAAGAATACCACGTGACATGATCATTGCAGTAATTGAGCGATGGCAAAAAAACCAACAACGTATTGCAACAATAGGAATTTGAAAGCCCTCCTTTAGAAACAAATGTAATAGAATACATTAATGCATGAATTTAAACGTCCAAGATAAACAATTTAATTGTCCTATTTTTTCTCTAAAAAAATTGAATTACATTTTTTCTTCACTAATATGGCAATAATTTCATAAAAAATGTACTTGTAAAACTTAATCAATCTGAACAGCGCAGTGTTGTCGCCGTTATTTTCTGGACATCGCGGAATATTTGATTTAACCTTCAATACATACATAAATAGCATTCTCAAAAGATGGAGTGATGTAGAAAAAAAAATGAAAACATCAATTATACCATGAGACTCATTCTTTATCAACTCTTCAAATATTCCCTGTTGTTAATCCGTTACACCGCGATCTGTTCGGCTATTACTCACAATCCTCCACCAACTGCTGGAATCATACAACGACCTTATCTTCTCCCAGTAGGACCAGAATGAGTGGTCGCTGACGATGGACGCGAACATGGGGCAGTCGGCGCCCCGAGTCTCGGTGCAGTTCACCGCCACCCGCTCGTAGAGCGTCACGTTGACGTGCATGGGGTAGGTATGGTACGTCACGCCGCCCACGATCCTGGGCAGCATCCCGAAGAGGTACAGGTCGTCGATCCAGAAAAACGGCGTGGTTCTCGAGGCGGCGTACATCGGCGCCATCAGGTCCGTGGTCATGATGACCATGAACCCACTGCAGTAGTCGTACGGGAACGTCGTCCGGTTCGAGAATATGTGCGCGTCAATCTTCCACTTCCCTTCCCTGAAGATCTCCGAGGAGTCCCTGGGTTTGACGTTGCAAAAGATGGACTTCGCCCTCCCACGGATCCCGGGAAGGACGACCCCGAGCAGTTTGTACATGTTGATCATGACGTCATCGTCGATCTTGAGCACGAACTCGGATTTTGCGCAGTGCTCGCTCACCCACTTGAACCCCATGACGCCCTTGATGGACAGGTTGTGGTAGTCGTCGACGAAGCTTCCCATGACCGTGTCGTTGTAGGTCACGTGCTCCAGCCACAGCATCCGCTCCAGCGTCCGATTGAGGGTCCTGCCCAGCAGGAACGCGACACGAAGCCGGAACGCCGGTGCGAAGAGCGACTCCTGCGCGAAAGAGTCCCGGATGCGCTGCCGGCGTTCGAGGTGACCTGGGGCCGTGTGGACGATGATAATGAAGTCGAGGCGGTCGACCCCGCGGCAGAGGTTCGGGTCTAGCATAAGGTAGCGTCCGATTTTTCCGGACGGGTAGTGGGAGTCGTTGGTGAACCGACTGTCGTTGAGCTCACGCTTCATGTCTTCAAGTTTCCTGAGGATGGCCGGGTCGATCGCTGTGATGGGAACACCGGGACCCACTTTGACAGATGACCGACCCTGTGTGAGGGGGGCATCCAGCCGGGAGTAGCTGTAATCTCTCGTCGCCTCCTGTAAAGGAATGGTCACCAGTGTGACAATGTACAGGGTGAAAATAACGGCTACGGCGATGATCAGCTTTGGCCTGGTAGTGCTTCTGATTTTTGTCATTTTCTGTGAAATATTTTAGGACAAAAAAAATCAATTGCATTATGGTCATCCTCTTCACATTATTCTTTCGATAAAAACGTACACTATTAAATAGGGACAATGATCTTAGCTCAAAGGTTTTACATCACGCAACTCGTTTCTAACTCATTGAACACGTTACAATGTAACTATAAGACTTAAAACTTTATTTAAGGGGGTCAAAATGACATATTTGCTCAGTTTTAAATAATAAAAAATTATCTAAGTGTGCATTTTGAATTGGTTACTTTTGTTTAACAATACACTTGTTATTTTGTTCATATAATCTGTAAACCAATCAGAAATCCGCGCTGTTAAACATTAATAACGTCCCGGTGTTTTTTATGTGGCTTTTATTTAGATTCCTCCGAGACGGCTAAAGACACGGTCCATAGATTTCGATCCGAAATTTCAGTCTAAGGAAAACGAGCAGGGGCTATACACATGAATGCACAAGGGGTGGAGACGACGGCGAATCGATATTTTCACCAAAGCTCCAGTTCAGTGTCAGAAATGTGAAAAGAAACGATCAAATAAAAGTCCATGTTTTTTTGTTGTGTATTGACGAACAAGGCCTATTAGATTGTGAGAAAATTTATTAAACGTTGGGAGCGTAACGGGAAAATAATATTTTGCATTCAGTTATTGAGTTGTTTTTGTGTTGTTGTTTTTTTTTAATTTTACAAGTGTAAATATCACACCAGGCAAAGAAAAAAGTAAAATCCCCTTTGAAACGTTCCAGAACACCGGAAACGGTTAAAAAATAATCATTGTGAATAGCATCCATTTTTCGCAGTGAAATATGTTTCATATTTATATTCTTGAAAAACTCCTTGTCGAGTTTATTTTATTTCTGTCCTTTCTATATTATTTTTTGCCGGTTCAAAATCGTTTTAATTAGTTTTCTATTCTTAATTCTAAAGTTAATATTATTTTTTTAAAAAAGTAATTGAAGTGTCACGGTTCTGAGCTGCCTTCTGGGAATCGCTAAATGAAAGGCCGGTCCACTCTTTGTTATTGTCCTCCTAACTCTTCCTTGGTCTGCCTCTTTTCTTCTTCCCTGGACTGTGCCTTCCAATATCGTCTTTGAGAGACCTCCAGATCTTGTCACGTGTCCGTACCATCGTAGTTTCCTCCTTTTAATTGAGGTGAGAAGGTCCTCGTAAGGGCCAATGACAGCACTTATTTTGTCGCGGACCGCTTTGTTCGTGAAGTGCGCCGTGTAGGAGATGTTTAATACCTTTCGAAAACATCTCATCTCAAACGCATTAATTCTTTTTTGGAGGTCTGCGGTGAGCGTCCAAGCCTCACAACCATATAGGAAGACTGACATCGCCAGAGAGCGCATTAGTCGAATCTTCGATCTCAGGGAGAGCTTCTTGCTTTGCCAGATGTTTTTCAGTTTGCTTAGTGCTGCAGTTGTTTGGGCCGTTCTGGCAAGAATTTCTGGCTTTGAGCCTTCATCGGATATTATAGCCCCTAGATATTTGAAGGTAGGGACCTCGTCGAGTTTTTGCCCGTTTATCCGTATTTCACTTGTGAAATTCTTATTTGCCATGACCTTGGTCTTCTCTGCATTGATTTCCATGCCATAGGCCTTCGACGTCTTCTCTAGCTTTGCAAGGAATTCTTTTAGTTCGTCCTCGCTGCCAGCTAGGCCGTCTATGTCATCTGCGAAGCGTTGGTTAGTTATAATCCTTCCTCCGATGCTGACCGTTCCGACATGGTTTTCGAGCACATCAGTCATAATTCTTTCTAGGAAGAGGTTGAAGAGGATGGGGGAGAGTAAACACCCTTGTCTGACACCAACAGTGGTCTTGAACCAATCTCCCAGCTTGCTGTTGTAGAGTACTGCGCTGGATGCTCTGTTGTATAGGTTCTTGATCACAGCAATGAGGTTAGCATTAATATTGAACTTGTGCATGGTTGCCCACAGTGCTGCATGCCACACTCTGTCAAACGCCTTTTTAAAGTCTATGAAGACATGAAAGAGGTCTCTCTGGTGTTGCAGATGTTTTTCACAGAGCACTCGCAAGTTGAAGATCTGCTCTGTTGTGCTCCTTCCTGCTCTGAAGCCTGC
>MUZC01004546.1:452516-555183 GCA_002072015.1 Radix auricularia | reverse complement strand
TGTTCTTCTGCAATGATCTGCTCTGCTTGTGGTTTCAGTCTGTTTAGTATTACCATGAGCATGACTTTGCTGGGGTGACTAATCAGGCTAATTGTACGGTAGTTCTGACACAATTGTAGATTACCCTTCTTTGGGAGCGTTATAACCAGCGATTGAGTCCAGGGTGTTGGCCATTCTCCTGTCTGCCAGATCATGTTGCACATGTTGGTTAGAATGTTTATTACTGGGTCACCTCCTGACTGAATCAGTTCACCCGTGATGTTGTCTGCTCCAGCCGATTTACCCTTTTTCAGCTTTCGCACAGCCAGCTCCACCTCATCACGGAGAATGGAATGCATGTCTATGTTAGTTGACGTTGGGCAATTGAGCACTGATTCGTCGCCCTTTGAGTCTTCATTGTATAGCTCAGAACAGTATTCGGTCCATCTTTTTATTATTTCTTGTTCTTCTGTAATACATTTATCTTGTATTGTTGAGATGCGACCTTGCTTGGTGGATGTCAGATCTTTGACAAACTTGTAAGCCTTTTTTGAGTTGTTCCTTAGTAGATTTTCATCGATGTCTGAGCATTGTTGTTCTATCCAGTTTGTTTTTGCTTTATTCATTTCTTTCCTGATCTTTTTATTGATTGCTCTGTATTTGGTGTCTCCTTCTGCAGTATTCCTTACGTTCTTAAGTTTTCTTCTCTCATCGCATAGCTCTAAGATATAAGTGGAGACCCATGGTTTTTTTATTGCATGTTTCTTGCCAAGTATATCTTTTGCTGTCTCAATTATTGTGGTATTGAAGGTATCAGTGATTAGATCTATGTCCATATCCGTTTCCGACTCACATAGTGTGGTCAGTGGAGCAAATTTCCCTCCAATTTTTGCCCTGAACGCCTCTGCGATTTCTGGATCTTTCAGTCTTTCAAGGTCGAAGCGTAATCGTGAATTGCTTTGTTTTGCTATCCTAATCACAATTATACAGACATATGCTCCTACATCCAGCCATGATGATAGTGAAATTGAGGCTTTCTATGACCAAGTACAGGACATCGTGGATCAAACACCAAAGAAAGATATTATCGTCGTCCAAGGTGACTGGAATGCGAACCATAATCTGGTGCTGATGACTTTCCATCTACACCTGAAAAGGATAGCAAAACAAAGCAATTCACGATTACGCTTCGAATTGACGTTTCACCAGTCGAATAATGCATATTTAATCCCTAGCCGTGATTTGAATTAAATATTCTATTCGATTATATCGGTACAAGATATATGTTGCACAACCTATTTACTTTTGTTGTTGTTTATAACAGAGCCCTACGTTGTCTGTGAACCGATTGCTGGTCACGTAGGACTGCATGTAATTTTCCCCTCGTTAATTTTAATAACCAGCCTTTGGGTCTGCCAAGTGAGCTAAATGAAAACTATCTTCCTGATTGGCTAAGGAACTGAAACATGGCACACATACGCACATCGTTAATGACTGCACTGGTTTTCCAAAAATAAATCGAGCACTAACAAGAAACTGTGTTCATAAACTAAAAACACTGATCAGGCGCCGTATACAAATCTAGATGGAGTATGTTAAGGCGTGTGTGATTATATACGAACTAGGTTGTTGTGGAGCGCCTATGGTGCCCACTTTTTTCAAAAGCCCAAGTAAATTACGTGAATGTTGTTGCATGCATTTTTACATCGTTCCCTTTTACAAAATTAAAATAAAAGCCCAAACAATGACGTTATATGATATTTTACGGTGAGAAACACCACACGTTCTATTAACCTCGTAACCAAAATGATTATGATTTTACATCTACATTTTCAATTTTAATAAATATGCTGATTGTGACTCTTAGCGTTACAGAGTGATGTCCCTTAGCGTGACATGGGCTTTATATTATTAATACTTTTTTAAAAAAATTAATCACAATTAAATTTTAAATAAGCATTTCTTCACACAGAACCATGCACTTTCAAACATTCTAAGGAAATTTCTGGAGTGCATAAAAAACTGTAACAAATAGGGTGTAACATGGTAACATAATAATCTATAAACACAAATAAATGCGTAGTGCATTTCGTTTTAAAAAAATATAGTTCCATGTTGTTGCTGTATTTTAGTGTTGGGAAATTCAAACGAAATATTTATTAAAAATTACTAGGGATGTGACGGAGCTGATGAAAATCCGCATGCGTCGGATTCGTATTTGGCAAATATAAATCCGCCGGATTCGAATGCCGATGCGGATTTGGTCAACACTTGGCTAAAAAAGGGAGAATACTAAGGTGTCAGTCCCGTGCCCCCCATAACAAGAAGGATTTTTAATCACAAAAATAAGTAATTCAAAAACAATGCATATTGCAGTTTAAAAAGATAAACAAAATGAATGAATTCTAGCAAAGTAATTTGAACCTAAATTTTATAAAACGCTTAAAATCAAGTAAAAAATTAAAACAATTTCACAAACAACATTTAGCGAAATTAAAAACTAAGTTCTTAAAATTGGAGAGTTGTGAGAGCATTATTCAAAATGAAAGATACTGTTTATTGTCACATTCACATGAAGCCTCGGTACTTGAAATTAATTAATGGCAGATTAAACTTCAAGAACATCAGTTTTTTTTTGCATTGTCTGGCAGTATTCTGCTGCGACGGTAATCTATTCCGAGGTTTAGAAAACTCGGATGAAAACAATTTCGTGAGAGGTGTGTATCTAAAATACGTTCATGATTAAATACGACGTCTAATCTATGGACAGCTGAGTAAGGGTCTAGGAGTTTAGTTTTATCTGTTTTCTTTATTTCGGGTTTTCGAAAGTCTCTAGGTTTTTTCAATTTTAGTTACGATTTCTACGGCCTTGTTTCATCTGAAAACGGTAATTTTTCAAATTTGAATCCGACGGATTTTTTTTAAAAAATCCATCGGATTCGAATTTGCTCAAAAAACGTCGAAGTTCGAATGTCGTCGGATTCGAATTCGAACTTCGTCACATCCCTAAAAATTACTTACGCTTTCTTCCATCGGGATATAATTTTTAAAAGGTCGTGTATCCCCCTAAACGAGCTATTAAGCAATTGCTAGTGTTAATTTTTAAGTCATATATCGTCGAGGCTCTAACAGTGGAAATTTTAAAGGTATCATATATGCTCTCATATAAGCCCGTTTAGAGCTATAAAAAGCTATACTGAAATCAGGGGTTGGCTTATACGCTCATAAAACAAAATGGACACAAGGATAGACTCTTATGCCAATTTTCCAGCCACACATTTTCATCGCTATCTGACTCTTTATTTGGTTGTGTGTTCCCATGGAGAATTCATTTTCGAAGCATTTTACATCTTTGCAGTAACACATTTCAATGAATAAAAAAATATGGAATAAAATTATACCATTGTATGGTCGGTCGGCTTATATGCGAGGTTTTGTAAAAACTGGCGATTTTAAAGCAGCAGTTTTAGGGGGTCGGCTTGTATGCGATGTGGGCGTTTATATGAGTATATACGGTCACTACTATACACTTGTTAGTTACAATAAATAAGCACAATAAAAATAAATTCTACAGGTTACTGAAAGGACAGTAGGAGCCAATCGGTCATATTACAGCATTTTAAAAAATAATCTAAGGAATTCTAAGTGAGCCTCAAGTATGGAACTATATGGACCTGCTGTGTATGTATATCGGCGGATGAGAGAACTGAGTTCTCTTATAGTGTTAGTCCACTGCTAGTACAGTGTCTACGCTTATTTATATTCAATTTTTGGTGTATTGACTTTTTATTTGAAGGGATATAAAATACAATTAAAATGACATTAATAAATCAAAATAATAAAATAAATAAAAACAATCCACGACTACCCTTACCCCCCCCCCCCAACTTAGTGGGCCGCGGTAAAAATTTCAAACGGTGACAAATCCGCAGCGTTAAAAAAGTTGGGGACCACTGATCAATTGTACAGAACTTGGGACGTTCGTCTTTGGTAGAGGTATGAGAACTTATAAAAGAAGTATGCGTTTCTATGACAATTATGAATTATGTGAATCTATACTTGAAGATGGAGATGGATTGGCCACACCCTCAGAAAGCCTACATCAAGCATTGTGAGACAAGCCCTCACTTGGAACCCCCAGGGCAAGAGAAAAAGAGGTCGACCCAAAGTGACATGGAGAAGGGAACTGGAGACAGACTCCAAAAAGAGTGGGCACAGCTGGGGACAGCTAGAGAGACTGGCACAGGACCGGGATGCCTGGAGAGTCTTTGTTCGTGGCCTATGCCCCAGATGGGACGACAGGCAATGATGATGATGATGATACTTGTAGTATGTTCGTCAATGGTAGAAGTATGTTCGCCTACTGATGCACTATGTGCTCCTGTGTTAAAGTAAGAGCCTCAAGTGTAAAATTATATACATATACTAGCAGACCCGGTCGTGCGTTGCAACGATCTCAGTAAAAATAACTATTTAAGAATCCAATGAGTATTATGTTTTAAAAACAATTATGCCAGAAACCGACACGGAAGTGTGGAAAAAGTCAAAGTTTCATAGCAAATGGATAAATAAAATAGTAATTTAAAGGCTTAAAAAAATATAAAAAAACGACATTAAAGGGCCAGGCTCTAAAATAAGTGATAATTGACGAAGAAAGTTACCTGTTAACTTCCTGGGAGTGTACGCAATAGTCTCCAAAACTTTCATTACGATCGAATACATGGTTTAGTCAGCAATAAAGGACATGCACACACACACACACACACACACTCACATATACATATTTATAGATATAGGGCGAAAGCACATTAAGGGGCCCTCAGCCACATTCGGTGCAAGATGTCAAGTCCAAAATCTGTTCATTTTATTTCAGTTTCACATCATGGATATATTTCCCGAGATCGTTCAAAAATGAATGGAAAAATATCTTAATCATTTACAAAAAAGACATATGGGGTCCCTGGCTACCAAAAAATGACATTAGAAGTTCATTGCATTTAAGTAATTTTATATGGACTACCACATTTTTGTATACAGAGTTTGGTTAAGATCCACTCATTTACTCAGTAGGTAATGATTTCACTAATTTTTATATTGCTCATAAAAGCAACAAAAAAAAAACGCAATTAAGGGCCCCTGGGCCCATTCAAGGTAATATGTCAATTTCAAATCTTCTGTTCATTTGAATATGGATACAAAGGGATAAGTTTATCATTATTTGTCTAAACCTTTAATAATTAAATTGGGGAATAAAATGTCAAACGTTTACAAAAACAGGTATTTTGGGCCCCCCACAGCCCGAAGGAGCTACCATAAGAAGTTAAGGGCCATATGGTATTTTAATATTGGCTATCAAGAATATAGTTGCAAAATTTGATTAAGATCCATTAAACTATCTAGATAGCGCTTAAACTAATTTTTATATAGCTCATATAAGCAAAAAATGACGTTGTGGGCCCCCGGCGCCCCTTTAGTGTTAAATGGAGAAAAAATTAGCCAGTTGCCATTCTGGAAAGGGTACTCAGCGGTCTGAAAAATTTTCATAACGATTGAATATATGGTTTAGTCAGGTATAAAGGACATACACTCAAACACACATTTATATAGAAATAGATATAGAAGGAAAAACGTATTTAGGGGCCCCCGGCCACATTCAGTGCAAGATGTCAATTTCAAAAATCTGTTCATTTTAATTCCGTTTCATCATGGATATATTTATTGAGATCGTTAAAAAATGAATGGGAAAAACATCTTTAAAATTTTCGAAAAAGACATGTGGGACCCCCGGCAACGATGAAATGGACATTAGAAGTTCATTGGCCTTAATTATATTAATATGAGCTACAGAGTTTTGTATACAAAGTTTGGTTAAGATCCATTCATTTACTCAGTAACAAACGCATAAACTAATTTTACAAAGCTCATAAAAGCAAAAAAAAAAAAAACGACATTAAGGGCCCCAGGGGCCCATTCAGGGCAAGATATCAAGTTCAAAACCTCTTTTCATTTCAATATGGATAATAATAGGTACATGTATCATTATTTGTCAAGAACTTTAATAATTAAATTGAGGGATACAATCTTAAACGTTTACAAAAACCGGTATTTTGGGCCCCCAACCCTGAAGGAGTTGCCATTAGGAGTTTAGTGCCATATAATATTTTAATATTTACTATCAAGTATTTATAAACCAAGTTTGGTTAAGATCCATCAATTTAGCAAGTAGCTATCGCTTAAACTAATTTTTATATAGCTCATATAAGCAAAAAACGACATTAAGGGCCCCAAGGCCCATTCAGAACAAGATATAAGCGCAAAACAACTTTTTATTTTAAGATGGATAATAATGGATACATTTATCATTATTTGTCAAGACCTTTAATAATTTATTAGTGAAAAAAATCTTAAATATTTACGAAAACGGGTATTTTGGGCCCCCAGTCCCAAAAGAGCGGCCCTTAGGAGATGACTTACCTATAGTATTTTAATATTTGCTATAAAGAATATAATTACAAATTTTGTTAAGATCCATCTATTTATCAAGTAGATAGCGCTTAAACTAATTTTTATATAGCTCATATAAGCAAAAATTCACATTTAGGGCCCCGGGCGCCCCTTTAGTGTTAGATTGAGAAAAAAAAGTAGCCAGTTACCATTCCGGAAGGGTACTCAACAATCTCAAAAATTTTCATGACGATCGGATGAATGGTTTAGTCAGTTACAACGGACAAGCACACACACACACACACATACAGACATACTTTGATTTTTATATATATAGATATAATTATCCTTCTATGCAGAAGATAATTGCGTCCACAGACCATGACAGATGATCTGTTGGCAAGTGATGCAGAAATGTTGCCTAAAGAGTTGTCTTATCTAAACCAGACTATCAATGAGACTTATGACGTGCAGGACGATTGGAACTGGCACTGGCTGTCAATGCAGGCCTGCCTAACGCATTCCAATAAATCATCCAATTTTTTAACTTCAGCTTCTGCTTTTTGCCAGTTGGATTCAAGAATCTTCATCCTTCTCATGGTTTTCTCCTCAAACTCTTGGTTCTTTTCTTTATCCTTAAACAGCTTCATAATGTTTTCATGATTCTTCTGACTTAAAGACACAATTTCCCAAGCAGATATTACGTGAGGCTCTTTTGAGTAGCTCAGTTGTAAAGTCTTCTTCTAACTGTTCTGTCAATAGGTCGACCTGCCCCTTGAGGTCCTTCACTCTGAGTTGTAACTCTTTCTTGTCAGTCTCAAGTCTTTTATTGTGTAATTTCTGGTCATGAAAGTTGAGGATTGACTTGTTCATGGCCTTGAACCTTGAATTGGGATCTTTAACCTCAGGGGTCTTAGCATTCAACAAATGTGTTCTCTTGACCAATTCTGGTTCCAATTCAAAAATTTTTATTTTTTGAGAATGCACCTTGCTGGACAGAGTGTCAATCTCTGCCCTCTGTTCAGCAATGGTGAGTTGTGATGCTCTATGACTATCAGATGTTCCCTTCTCAAGGAGGCTGCATTTTCTCTCCACACTCTTGACCTGGGCCAGCAAAGAATAGCAACTTTCACCCTCCGACCTGCAACTCTGTGATGACCCCCACAATTTTTCCTGATCTCTGAGGTGACCTCTTGGACCATGTCAGTTGTGGTAGGGATTCGTCGTATGCTGGCAAGACTAGGTGTGGAGCTTGAAAGTTCATCATGTGTTCATGATACCTTAGCAGGTGTCTTAACTGAAGAAAATTGGAAATCCATACCAGATATGTCCAAAGGATAATCCAGTTCTTGAGACTTGACATGTTGCTCTTGTCCCATTGCAGTGATCTCCCTTGCGCAGGGCTCCAAGTCTTCACTTGACACATTGCACTGCTTGGGTCTGTTGGTCCATTTTTTCGGATGATTCCTGTTGAGGCCTTTTGGCACCAGATTCCAGCCTGTTGTTTGAATTTCCAGGGAAGTGAATAGAGTGGGCTTTGGCCTGCGACAGGATGAGGGCCACGAGAGAGTCTCCTGGTTGGAAGCATGAACTCTGATTTTTCTTTGTTGTATTGTTCATTGTTGGATTTGTTGTGCATCCAGCCCCCATCCTGATTTCCCATGCAGATGAGTCAGCATTAATTCCATTTTGTCTTCAAGGCTCCTCAAAGCTTTGCTGCTGGCCTCGGCATCCAACACTTTGATAGAAGGATCTTCATCAAGTTGGCTTGCTTGAGACTGTAGATATTGATACGAATCTTCTTCATGTATTGAGTAGTTGGTCTGCAGCGAGTCTACCAGTCTCTTGTTGTTCAGCAATGGCTTCCATGCAAAGCTTCTTCTCTCCCTCTAACATTTTGATCGTGTGCTCAAGATCCTCCACTTGTTCTTTCTCCGTCTCAAGCCTTGCCGTGACCTCAAGCAGCATGTCGAGTTCACTGGCCATCTCCTCCATCTTGATTTTATCACTGAGCATCTGCTCCCTCAGCTTGTACATCTGTAGCTCGGTCGCCTCCTTCTTGACCTTTAGGTCCAGAATATTTGGGATATGCTGCTCCAACTGGTGTTTACATAATGTGTCATCTGCTCTAATTTTATGTAACTGGTATGTTCTTTAAATAAAAATTATCGTTTATAGAAAGAAAGGTGGACCTTTCAATTTAGTATTCATAGAAGCCAAGGGAACCAGAAAATAATGTTTAATCAGATCTTTAAGTATAATTTTTTTTTTGAAAAAACACAATAGAAAGAAAGAAAGTAATAAAAACTCGAATGAGTATTTTAAGGCAATTTCCAACAAGAAATTTCTTATTTTTCTATTCAAGGGAAATCATTCTAGATTATATTAAAAGTGATTTCAAATCAATAATTCTGACAGTAAACAAAAAATGACGTCTACTAGTTGCTACTAAAATTACCGGAGTCGTACGAAGAGAAACTTTTCAACAATTCCTTCTCCAACATTGTTCTAAATATTACTAGCTATCGTTTGGCGTTTATTTCAACCCGATATATGTTATGGTTGGCGACAAATTGACAAATTGCTGATATTTTTCGAATTATTTTTCTCCAGGAAATAAAGTAAATATTTTCTGTAATCTATTTCTTTTTAATTAAGAAGGAAAAAAAACTGCTTTTCTACGATAAATTAAAGTATTTTTAGGTGTATTGTTTTGTGATAAATAAGTCACCAACACACAGGTTCTCAGCCTATGACAGATGATCTGAACGTTTTAAGGGGTTTTAATGAATAGAACAAGAGACTAAGGTTTACATGTGGGTTTTTTTTTTTTTTTTTTGGAGGATGCCTGTCTTAAATTTTGAGTTCCGATTCAAAGTGTTTCCAAGTAAACAAAATTTTCAAATTTACGCGAACTCTTTGCTGGACGCAATCACAAGTTTTTATTTTTTTATTAAAATTTGTTAGAACTTAATTAAACTGACAAACAAAATTCACATTAAAAAATGTAAAAAAAAAAATAATAATAATCACTTAAAATCAGTGCTTCCCCGACCGTGGTTCACGTACCCCAGTTGCTGCGGGGAAAATTGTAATTTACAGGTTTTCACGGCACCAGTCTTTGGCTGCTCCTGGTTTCAACAAGGAGCTTACGTTTCTGAGTTTATTCAAGTGTTTGCAAATTACCTTCAAAACTCGGTACTCGGTAGTTTTGGGATCACTGTTTTAAATTATTGGTTGTGTGCTTTCCCTGCACACTGTACCTAATTTTTATGCTCACGTGATGTATTTGTGCCCGGCAATTTCCCAGGCATTAATTACACACCCAGTCAACATAAACAATCATTGGACGTCAATGCCAATGTCTCCGTAACCCCCTATCCCCACGTATTGAACCTTTTCACATGCGCCAACCCTCCCCCACAGTGAAAAAAACAATCCGTTTTGGCATGATCCTTAGCTGGACTAGGGACGGCCGGATATGCGGCATGCCAGATATCCGGACCAGATATCTGGGTTTCTGCCACTATCCGGATTCGCCAAATACTTATGGTGGATCCGTATAGCACCGGGTATCAAATGTGATTTGAATTGCGAACTAAATAATAATTTTTTTATGTGTCACATGTTCTATTTTATTAAGTCTTATAATTTTTAGACATTCGTCTATTGTGAATATTACTATTATACAAAATAAGTTAAGTTATACATTAAATTATTAATATATAACCCAAAAAAAAATTAAGGGTTGATCATGAAATCATACAAATTAATGCAATATATAGTAAAACAATCAAATTCAATACCAGAAAAAAATATCAAGTTAAAAAGTTTGCGGGCATAGATATTATTTGACTACATAAGATAACAAACTAAGTTAACTAACAGTATATTAAGCAAAAAGCGTCTGAATAAAACAGTTTTTATTATGGCTCTAGATCACGACTTCTTGTACACCACAATACACAATCATTACAACACTGTTCGCTTAGTACACACTGCACAGCTCGTTGAGCTTCGTTCGAGTTCGTTCATTCAATTCATTATAAAATGTTAGTCTTTGATGTTGACAGTGTCACAAACTATCATTGTAGATAGCAGATACACTCCATATGTTGGATAATAAATATTTTAAATAACTATTATTAAATACTAAGTATAAAGTAGTAAAGTACACCCCATTACACTTAAATGTGGAGATATCCGGATCCGGGCTTCGAATTCGCCTAATATTAGGGCAAAACTATCCGGATCCGGCAAATAGTAAAAAATTATTTCCAGCCTACCCCTAAGCAGGACACAAAACGTAAAAGACCATTGTCATTGATGTCAGAAACGTTGAATAGTTAGGTCTTGTTCTTTTACATGCGTGCAAAGGATATTTTCAAAATTAGAAGCCTTGCTCTATCTATAACAATGAAATCCAAAGACTCGTTTGAAATGTTGGTTTTCTATACACTGCACATTTATTAAAAACAGTTGTATTTCTTTTTTCTTAAGTAAAATTTTAACAGTGCTCTCTTTAAATAGAAATGATTTTGTTTTTAAATTCAATGAAACTAAATGCGAAAATGTTATAGGAAAAAAAACTTTTTAAAAAAAAATATAAAAAGTATGTTATTTTAATGTTTCAGACAGCTAACTATATAGCAAGGAAATTTTCTTAATATGACATCTTGTAACCCCCACCCCACCTCTCTCCCTACACCCCACGATCAAGGAAGTCGTGTTCAAATAATGCGATATGGAGTTTACCAAGTCTCCAGCTGTTAAAGTCTCATGTTTCTTCTATTTTGCACCTTCTTGACTGGGTTGTTTTTTTTCTTCTTGTTTTGTTTCCGAACTTTGTCCAGCAAAAGATCACAAACATGAATCGCATAGAACGACATTTTCATTATTTACTACAGTGCTTTTCAAAGTCGCGGTCCATCCATTAATACTAACCATATAGAATATGTCAATTTTTTGGCAATAAGCACATATGAAAACAAATAAAATAAAATAAATTCCACTTTTAAATTCTAGATTACATTTTAAAAAACATTTCAAATCAATAATTGTGAAAGTAAACAAAACAATTGCTATCTACAAATTGCTTCTAAAATCACCGTATTGGGACAAAAAGAAATTTTTCAAAAATCCCTTCTCCAACATTGTGCTAAATATTATTACCTATCGCTCGGCGTTTATTTCAACTCGATAGATGTTATGGTTGGCGAGAAATTGACAAATTACTAATATTTTTTTGGATTTAAACTTTTTATTATTATTATTTTTTATTTTCCAGTAAAAAAAAGTAAATATTTTCGGTATTTTTCCCTTGCACATCATTGAGACCGCCTTGACATATTTGCAAAAGACCCGAACCCTAAATCTGGTATGGTTCAGAAGGAGTTGCATGTGCAATCTCTACAGACCTTTCAAATATATAAACGCAATTTTTCCATTAAAATAAAGTTTGACTTAATTTCGTTGAAGGGAACAAATCGATGGATTGATAAGCCGCGAATGAGGAGCATAAGGAGCGTAGTGTTATAAATATTTATTGATACTTTTATAGCCTTTATTTGTACTTCGCTTCATTACCTACAAAACTTTTTAATTTAAAAGTATTTTCAACAGCTAAATTGTGAAAATGTACACATCGCCGTTACCATTGAAAAAAAACGATATACACAGTAATAGCCAAAAAACACATTTCAATACACACAAATGTATCCGTTTGATTAGGAAAGTGGCTTTTTTTTTTTTTTTTTTTTTTTTTTTTTTTTTTTAAGCGTTGAAATTAAATAACTTTGTTCTGTAGTGAAAAGTCGTCGTATTTTGTGTTAACAAATATAAATGTTGTTAAGGAATAAACAGATTGCATAATTGATTGAGGGAAATATAATCAGCAGTAGTCGTCTGAAAAATATGTTTTTAAGTGATTAAAATTTTACTTTTAAATCAAGATGATTTATGAATTTAAATTAACAATTCAATACTTGAAAGTTTTTTTTCCTCCAATGTTATGAACTCGCATCAGCTATAATAATGAAAAATCAAAACATTCCGTCCATTGTGAAGAGAAATTGTATATTATCCAGGAAAAATTAACATAATCCTTACAAAATAAATAATTTGTATTAAAAAATATTTCTAAACATTTGATACCAGAAATATTTATGTTTTTATTTAATCAATTAAATCAACAGCAATTGATATTTTCAATTCACTTCTCTCCTTTTTTTATATGGAAAACGAACTACACACACGCCTCTCTGAAGTACTGCACAAACTGATTTTCACATTCCATTATAACGTCTCTTATTTTCAGGTCATCGTGGCAAAATGCCATTTCAAGCAACGTTTTCTGGCTGAAAATAAAGATTATGACAAAAGTCAGACTGATACTTACACTAGAATGTGTATTGTTGTTTTTAAAATCACATAACAGAGTTAATTTTGTATTGCCAGTAAATGACTTCGAGTTTTATTTAATGCCAAATTAGAATTATAACTTGCAGGGTACGCCAAACACAACCAAACATGATTACCAACGACGCGTTGGGGAGATATCAAGCTCGTAACGTGATTGGTCGAAAGGTTCACACTGCCACGATCTATTTTACATAATTCGGCAGGTCTGTTAGGACTCGCGCACTTTAACACTGTGTGTTGCGCAGTACGAAAGTTTTAAGTTTATCTGTTAGGCTTTATAGTCATTTCAAAGTCCTCTAGCGCCGTAACATGTGCCAAAGATATCTGGAGGAAAACTGTTGAAGGTTTTTGGGGATGGGTGAGGGGGTTCTTAATGGTCTTCGACTACTATTTAAGGGCTAACATCGTAAACAAGAATCAAATCATGTCAATTCTATACTTTGGATGACATTCATCCGTTGTTTTAAGCCTTTTAAGCCTATTACGAAATAAAAATGAATAAATTCTGTTTTGGAGCGATCGCAGGGTTTTTCAGTTGCGGAGTCATTAATTCGAGATGGAAGTTTTATAATAATTGGAGTCATAACTTCATCATTTAAAAGAAGGACAGTGAGTTATTTGATAATTTTAAAATATTAATAACAATAATGCCCTTCGGAAAACCGAAAACCTGCGGACTTGTTTTTTAAAGGATGCAATAGCTTGAAAATATATCTATTATTTAAAATAAAAATGATTTGCCAGACAATTTTTAATTTCTTCATTCTATGTATGAATTCTCCTCTCGGGCTACACATAATTATTGTAATTACTGGTTAAAAATGGTAGTCATACTTTGACATTATTCACCTTCCCCAACCATGTGCTGTAGCTTCGCATTTTTTGTTTTCTTCAAGTATAATTACATTTCAATTAATAACAGAAAATACTGAAAAATGGTGAATAAAGCAATGTGTAAAGAGTGAATTTTTTTTCTTTTAAAAATTAGTTACGGTTAAATAAAATGCTTTACTATTAAAATTAAACTTAGCCTTTCAGTGCCACGCTCCACAGAAGAAGGGGAAGTAAGTGGTTATACGGTGGAGCAGTAGGGGAATGGGACCACTTCAAGCCTGCATCAGCCATACTACAGTAGTAATAACTTAGAGAAACTACTTAAGTCACAAGCAGTAGCGTAGCTAGGAATTTATATGGGTTTGGGGGCTCGGGGTACGTAATTTCTTTGGGGGACCCACATACATGGCAATGGCTTAATATTTAATGTAAAAAATTTCTAGCACTAATTTTGGGACCCCCCTCAAGTGGGAGTCCGGGGGGGGGCTTTAAAATTTTGACCCCCACCCCTTTCCCACAGCTACGCCACTGGTCACTAGAGATCAGCACAGACAGATATGGAAGTAATTACTTGCCATAAGTTTGGGAGGACAATATAGTTAATAAGTGCGTGGAGTTTCCTCAGTAAAAAAAATTGTAGTCATGCATTTAGAATATTCCTTTACTGCAGTCATATATTGAAACAAATAATCTCAACATTATAAAGGCCAGTTGTAAGAATATTGGGGCGAAGATAAAGGTATCGAGTAAGGCTGGGGGTAATTTCAATAATATACAAATCCAAGTTTTGAAAGCAGTCGTGCTGTAGTTAGGTGTATGTATTTAAATGTTTTATTGTGTGTGTGGGGGGGGGGGTAGGGTTCAACTTTGGAAATGGACCAGACCTCAAAATTTCAGCAACGGTATGATCACGTTTTGTTGTTGATGTTTTTGTTTGTTTGTTGTTGTTTTTTTGTTTGTTGTTTTTTTCTTTTTTAGCCAAAGCTAATTTTTTATTGGTGCTTCTATGAGCTATTGAAGTTAGAGTCGTCTTGTGTGTGGCTGTGCTGTGTGCTTCTATAGTGCTATTGAAGTTATAAGCGTCTTGTGCGTGGCAGTACTGTTTTTATGGTGCTATTGTTGCATTGAGACGCTTATTGAACTTACAGTGATATGCAAATCACCTTAATATATTATAGAATGAGCAAAACATTTTAGCAACGGTATGATCACGTGATGTTGTTGTTGTTGTTATTGTTGTTTCCTTTCTTTTTTAGCCAACGCTAATTTTTTATTGGTGCTTCTATGTGCTATTGAAGTTAGAACCGTCTTGTGTGTTGCACTGCTGTTTGCCTCTATAGCGCTACTGAAGTTAGAACCGCCTTGTGCGTTACAGTTCTGTGATCTTCTGTAGCGCCATTGAAGTTCGAACCGTCTTGTGCATGGCAGTGCATAGTTATTGTTGCACGAGACGCTTATTTATTTGAATATGCAGAACGCATTATATAGAGCATGTTTCCTTTACAATGAGTCTCTTTGTCCTGAACTTGCAGTAAAATTCAAATGTAATCTCCCCCCAACCATGACGTGGGGATAGAATCTCTTCAACGTATTCAATCCCCCACCCCCAAGTATTAAAGTCTTAGGGTTTAATGTTTTCCACAACCTCACAAGCCTGATCTCTTGAAATTCTAACCTACCTGTAGTCTGACGCTCGAGTTAAACGTCTTTTTCTTCAGTTTGGTAAGATGTCAATGCAAATATTAATTTACAAACGCCATATTTTTCTTGCATGAATTCATTTTAAAACAGCAAGAAAATGGAACATAGCTTAAACATGTGTATGCTTTAAAACAATAGAAGATTGGATCTCTGACATTCTTAGAGGACTTTTTCAGACTCTAAACACATATTATAAACATTCTTTCAAAATTTTACACACAATTCCGTAAGTATGCTGCCCCCCAAAAGATACCTAATGTCTGCTAATTAAAAAGAGGCTTTTAAATTCTCCCCTTCCCCTCTAAAAAAATTTTTTTTTTAAATAAAAGGATTTTTAAAAAATTAAAATTGAATTAAGCAATTTGTTTTTTAATCTTGAAAGCGTGGTTGGAAATAATGATGAGGCGCCGATTATCACTTGGAGTTGTAGCTATATGTATTTATTCCATATTTATTTTAATTTAAAAATTAGCGCTAATAATTATTTTACACTATAAATACCTTTTACCTTTACAGAAAGCACCACTGACCACTGGTTCCATTGTTATGCTGACTCTTTGTTTCTCAACTTCTGCCTCTAAAAATAACAATAAAATGTAATTCTCGCTGGTTTGCAAATTACGCAAACCACAATTACTCTTCTTTTAAAAACATACGTATATTTTTTTAAAAAAAATAATGGTGCGTAAGGTTTTTTAAAAATTATAATTGTACTGTCAGCCAACAAAGATGTTAAGCCAAAACTTTGTGCCGGTGTCTCTTTTTTCAAAATATGTCAGTATGTGTTTTCCATCTGTCTGTCCTCGAGGGACGATGGGTTTGACTCCTCCTCTTCTTCTCCCTTTCCCTTTCTCCTGGCTCTTATCTCTTCACTCCTAGCTGTGAGGGTGGCTCTCCTGGTAAATATTACCATTTATTACAAAAATACAATTTAACCACACCTTTTTAAAGATTCACAAGTTTCACCCCTGTTATATTTCAACTGCTAAGTCATTTAAGACTGCACTTAAGACACATCTTTTTAAAATGTATTTTCAAAAATAATAAAACCACATTTCTGTAATTGATTAGCGTAGCTGATGTATTGAGTATACCGTATTGTTATTTATGTAGTTAATATGCTATGAATGTTTCTTTTTTATTTATATATGTCTTTTTGTTTCCATGTAAAGCGCTGTGAGCCTGGCTCCTTGCTGGGATACAGCGCTATATAAATCATCATTTTATTATTATTATTATTATTATTATTAAAAAAATTCAAACGCAAAGAAAAGTGCAGCCACCTCCATTTCCATCCCTAGGCCCAGATCGGCTTACCTTGTTTCTTTTGGGAAATTTTTCACAACTTTTTAATTGGATTTCAATCCATAGCTAAACAGGCAATGTTAGCAAAAATATACGCTTATTTAGGAACTCCACAGTGTGTGTTTAAATCGATTTTTTTTTTTTTTTGGAAAACTTATTTTGATTTTTTTTTTTGGTATCCTGTGTCGTTTCGATCTACCCCATTAAGAGTGATTTTATTTGAATAGTTTATTTTAGACAGGCGTTTATTTTCTCAGGTTTTAAATCCCAAGGTATTTCAAGGTTTAAAGTGGCCCATTCACATAGTTTTGATTAAATGTTATAATACTTCGGAATCTACAACTTTTTAAAAAGGGAGTAAACAATATGATTTGTTATAAAGTTAGCTATCAATGTAAAATATGACTCAGCGTACGTCTCCGGCTATTTTGAATAAATATATCTTTTTGAAGTTAAAATCTATTTGAAAAGTCATAAATATTAGCCATAAACACGTAAATAAAAGTGAAAAGGCCGATTTAAAAATAAAATAAATATATGTTAGATTGATGAGTCAAAACTGCAATGTATTTGGATTACTCGTATTTTTTATTACGTCATTTCTGGCTTTGCCATCCTCATGAAATTCCCCAATCGATTTTAGGACGTAGTTTTACTAACTGTTGATCCCAAACTTAAGATTACACTTCACACATGACCCTCTTTTAAATAAAAAATTAGTATTACTTTTTTTATATAAACGAAAATACATGACTTTATCTCCTATTTACCCTAAACACCTGTTCTGATCACTGTGAAGCCATTCATAGTTTCTAACACAGAGACTTTTCGATTCACCTATAATAAACCTTCGCTTAAAATGCTTGCAACAGAAAGAAAAAAGTATCACCGGAAGAAACTTCTATTATAGACGAACTAACGGACTCTGTCCTAAAAGAAGGATTCTTAAAAAGGACTTATCAAAAATAAATTAACCTGATCCCCCCTTCCCCCGACGCCATTCAATTTGAAATTGATACTTCTTTCGATTATTCAACACAATACGGTTTTTGGAATAACAGATGTTTGCCCTACATTCCAGGGGCAATCTGAAAAGCAAAAGCTATGGTCGTGTGAATTTGGTTTTCGATCCCTTGCATTGCTTTCTTGTGGTTGATTGAACAACGTGAAATGTCCGGCCTCAAAGCGGAACATTCTGTAAAGTTTAAAACTTCCCTCTCTGTGGATAGAAAACTCGATGTGCCACGTTTTGTCAAGATTCATCACCTCGCGAAAAAAACCTGTGATGAAGAAACATAAAATTGTAAGAAATAATAGAATTCAAACTCTGGGCCGCAAATAATTTGTTATTTATTATAAGATCAATTCCCTAAGTTATTTTAAAATCGTTCATCAAAGTTTAGAGTTAAACATTAAATATAAGTCCAACAGTGCAAAAAATTATGTTCATTTGAATCATATAATAAAGGAAAAATTAACACAAATGATGAATTATTGAAATTTCAAACCAACTTCATCCTACCGTTTCTTTCTTGAAGAATTAAGTTTGTTTTTTTACATTCTTAAATAGTCTTCAAAGGGGACGGAATCCTAAAATTTTTGTCAATATTTTCACCTCATGAAAGCCTTGTTTTGTTTTTTTACGAGGAAGTTGGATGATATTTAAAATCTGGTTTCCGGTGGTTTTATTATTTTTTTAAGTACTGGGACGTTCAAACATATAAAGAACAGAAGAGCTGCGTGTGTGTGTGTTTGTGTGTGTGTGTGTGTGTGTGTATGTGTGTGTGTTGTGTGTGTGTGTGTGTGTGTGTGTGTGTCTGTGTGTGTGTGTCTGTGTGTGTGTGTCTGTCTGTATGTCTGTGTGTCTGTGTGTGTGTGTGTGTGTGTGGTTTTGGGATAAGACGACGACGATGGTGATTTCAATGACATGTCTCTGTTTGAAGGCTACAGTGAAGTAAAACAAAAGCGTTGTTGTCTAGTTCTGTGTGTATAAGAGAGTTGGCGCTAAATAATAAATACATGGCGTTTTTTTAGTCGTAGTCTAGTCTAAAGAATATGGAGACACGACAATATGAGCAGGGCCGGCTTTAGGCATATGCAAACTACCGGTAGGCGGCCGACCATAGCCTCCAATTATTCTCATTTTTTGGAGAGTGGGGGGGGGGGTGGGACGCACACGAATCTTTCCATATTTTTTTTTCCTATTGCATTAAATTTAGGGCCACCGAATTCACTTCGCCTAGGGCCTAGGGCCTCCAGTTCCTTTAGGCCGACCCTGATAGAAGTAAGCGAACAGTGAACAACTGAATTGGATATGCTGGTTTTAAAAAAAAGTGGGGATGGGGGACTCATTTGCCGATTCAAATGTGTCGGAATGACTTTAAATTAACAAAACTGGGGGATATATTTTAAAAGTAAAAATTGAGGTCCTTTCAAAATTTTCTAACATGTGTGGTCTTGAATTAAATGTTGACTTTGTCTTATAATTCATCAGCTAATTTTCGTTAAAAATTTCTTGTAGGTGGTAAGGGGGGCCACGGATCAGGGGAAGGGGGGGTAGAGACAAAAAGTTGATTAATTCTCACACATGTACACGCGCTCGCATAGCCTGAAAATGATGTTAACATTCTTATTCGAAGAAAGATTGGCTGCGTCGGTATGTTTGAAGAGTAGTACAATTGATTTTTAAATTATATATTTTTTCTAAAGCTCAAATATATATAATTCTTAGAAGAAAAAAGTGTAAGTACTTTCTCTTCTCAAATTTTATCTATCTATTAAAGACGCTCCTTCAATATAGAAGATTACTGCGTCCTGTGCTTATCCTTGGTTTATGTCTAGTGTTGCATTTTTATTCGTGTTTTAAAAGTTAATAGAATGTTTTGTGTCTGGCATACGGAATAAGAAAACTGTTTTTGTCCCTATATGTCCCTTTTCTAATCATAATATTTGTAGATTAATTTGATTTTTAAAAATTCATAAAGAAACAGGAATTCGGGATTTTATTGAGCAAGTATCACTTTTACTTTATAAACATGTGACATATACCAGATATATTATCGAAAGTGCATTTAAATGGTAATTCCAACTAGATCTAGAACCGCACTAAAAATAACCGCACTTAGATCTATGTATTCAATGTGCATATGTTCTAGAGAAAATATACCTGGCAAGATTTTTTTAAATAGTAATTTAAGTATTTAAGTAGGATTTTAAATTTAAGAGACTCGGTATTCATTACGTATAGATTCTACTAATTAAAAATTATTTTGAATCTAACTTAGAAGAGAATAATGCCCCCATTGAACATAAGTGCGCCCATGTTATTCGCACTTTGTCAATTCTTTTCGTTAGCCATTGGAATGGGGACTATCAGATCTCATCTTAAGTTAAATTTGGAGAAATCTTTTATTTTAAAAAAATCATGTTAAAAGGTATTTAGTTCAGTAATTCTTAACTTTTTAAAAACATTTACCTTAGAATAATAAATTATATAAAATAAATTAAATAATTGACTTTGATTGGGGCACCTTAAGGATTCTTTCAAATGTCGGTATTAAAAGTCTAACAAAACCATAAACTTCATCGAAAAAATATCAATATACAAAACATTATATTTGCTGCATAGACTCTACGAGTACAGCCAACAACCTTAAAAACAGTGGCGTCACTAGGGGGTGCGGTGGGGGCGGGCCGCCCCGAGTGACACCATCAAGGGGGTGACACCAGACTGTAAAACTCTATATATTCCCGTTATTTGGCACTGGAAAACTCTGAGGAGTTCTATGGGTTAAATCGTGAGGGGGTGACACCATGAGCTACCCCCCCCCCGGGTGACAACATGAGCTACCGCCCCGGGTGACACCAACCCTAGTGACGCCTCTGTTAAAAAATATAAATAGAGAGGGAGAGCGCCCTATAGGTCTAGTCTAATGTCGTATTCTGGAAGCTGAGATCACACTCTTAATTTAAAACATTGGCATACTGCTAAGGAGTGCAAATACAACATTGACTGTATGAGTCACTAGCAGCCCTTACCTCCCCGGTTAAGTCTAGCGCGGTCTCGAAGTCAACAGGTGGACTACTGTTTCAGAGGTTAGACTGCAATGTCTGTAATTTGAGTCAATTTTGGCCGAACCCGTGGAAGTACACACACACACACACACACACCACACACACACATATATTATATATATATATATACATTCCACAAGGACTTCATATTTTCTAAAGGTATGTTTCGTGATGTTATGCAATCTCGGTCCAATTCCTAGATGTTAAGAGCTTGAACTAAAGGTCAAAAACATAGTTGGCCCACACACAGCTTTATGTATTTAAAATAGACATTACATTATAAGGCCGAGGTCGAAAGCCTATCAAAAAATTAACATTCTTTTAAAGGTGAACACATTGAAATAAACAAGATATTTGACCTGCTAGATCGTGTATCAAGTGATTACCCCAAAACTTTTGTTTGTTGTTGTTTTCTTGTGCTTTTAGACTTATTGTTATGTCAAACACACATTTGAGAGTTTGAAAAGGAATCTAAAACTGTTCCTTTGATACTAAATCGTATTTTGGGGTGATCAACTAACGAACATTATTATACATATTTAAAGACTAATTTAATTGAGAAGTACTATTGATTATTACTCAAACGAAGTTCCCCTGGTGCTATTGGCTAATGTTGATACACAGTAAGCTTGGCCAGGGAATTTGTAATTATTTTAGTGTCCAAAGTTATTCTTCAATTGTAAGGGTTTTTAGGGAAAATTTATCAACTTTTATAATTCTAATTTTGTTATTGCCAAAGCAGAATATTAATAATTCCGTTTCCAATACTGCGATATGCATTTCATTTTTATACAGCTGTCTAATGAAAACATTTACGGTTCGTGCAGTTGTTGATTTTGTACCGTTTGTGAATTCTCATTATTTAAATTTTATTCATTTATTTAACAGCCCCATGGGGAAAAAATTGTTCATATAAAATAGTTGATAAATATCAAGGTCATGCCCGCAAGGGTATTTTGTGCGGCCCGCGACACGTTTACATATTTATTTTTAAAAAATTACATTACATTTTTAATTTGATCTATTGCCGGTGTTTGAACTTTTGTAAAAGCGCCATCTTAACCAAGAGAAAAATCTTACCTACTTATGTACTCGTAGTCTTTCGAATGAATTCGTGTAGCGCTCAAAGCGGATAGCCGGTTTATTATCGTTCACTGTTGACTGCATTGTATAAATTTGATTTTATTATATTTTTTGAAAACCAAGTGCCCATGTCTTCTGTTTCGAAAAAGAGAAAACTCGCAGACGAAAAGAGAGTTTTTCAAGTCAGATGGGAGGATTTATATTTTGGGAATGAAGTCAGCGATAAAATTCAATGTCTCGTTTGTCAGCAAACGATAGTGGTTCCGAAGAAGTTCAACGTGCGTTGACACTACGAAACAGTGCACCGTGTCAAATATGACGCTTACACCGGCAAAGTCAGAGAGGATAAAGTTATTCAACTTAAATCAGCATTGTGCAAACAAAGAAGTTTTTTCACCAAAATTAACCAGTCCAACGAGGATTCTGTGAGAGCAAGTTTTGCAATAAGTGAGATGATAGCAAAGGCATCACGACCCTTTACTGAGGGTTCGTTCATAAAAGAATGTCTTTTAACTACAAGTGACATTTTATGTCCGAATCAAAAGAAACTATTTGATGGCATAAGCTTGTCAGCCAACACAGTAGCCAGCAGGATTACAGATTTAGCAGCAAATGTAGAGAAGCAATTAACTGAAACGGCTATGGACTTTGAAGCATTTTCAATTGCTCTCGACGAGAGCACAGATGTGTCAGATACCGCACAATGTGCTGTGTTTATTAGAGGTGTGGACCGCAATTTAAATGTGACAGAAGAATTCCTGGAACTATTACCATTGAAGGGTACTACAACTGGACGTGATTTATTTCAAGCCCTGGAAAAATGCATTGAGAAGTATAACTTGCCATGGGATAAACTTGTATCTTTGGCCACAGACGGTGAACCGTCAATGTGTTCTCAAAATGTAGGTGTTTTTGGATTAGTGAAAAACAAAATAAACAGCCTTGAAAGAGCAGGAATCAATTTCCCTAGTATACACTGCATTTTGCATCAAGAAGCCCTTTGTAGTAAAAGCGTACAGATGAAAGAGGTGATGGATGTAACAGTTAAAACAGTCAACTATATACGTTCTCGGGGGCTTAATCACAGGCAGTTCACGTCATTTCTTGCAGATATGGAATCTGAGTACGGTGAACTTATTTATCACACTGAAGTAAGACTTCACTCGTTCCGACGCCTTTTTACCACGCACCCGTGATACCAACCAAAAGAGCAAGCTGGTTCTTACTTACCATCCACACAACATCAAAGCCAAAGAAATATTCATGAAGAACTGAGCTATCCTCCTTGCGGACCCTGAGACGAACAACATATTCTCCACCCCACCCCTAATTGTATTTAGGAGGGACAGAAACCTACGTGATCTTCTGGTTCGCACTCGCCTCCCCACATCACCCAACCATCTGGGTACTTTACCATGCGGCCGACTTCGGTGTAAGACATGTCCTTTTGTTGTGCAAGCCGAACAGATAAACTTCCCTAAGGGGCTATTTATGATTAAGGATGGTTTCACTTGGGCTAGCCGCAACGTTGTCTACACCATTGTTTGTAAGCGATGTCCTTTGAAATACATAGGAGAGACGGGACGATCTTTGTCGTGCCGAATGTCTGAACATATTAGGGCGATTACACAAGATAAACAGTGTCCCGTCTCCCGTCACTTCAATGGACGCGACCATATGGGTGTCAAGGACCTGGCAGTCACTGCTATTGTCTCGTGCACAAATACGCCCACGCGGGTCCAGATTGAAAACAGATTAATAGAAAATCACGGTGCACTCGCCCCACATGGGATGAATGTTGTCTTTTCTTTGACCACCTAGGCGTTTACCCCGCCCCCTCTCTGCTTTCCTATATATAAATTCGCTCTGTCATCTCTCAGTTTCACTTTTTTGGATACTTTGGATTTCACCGCAGCTAAGTTTCTTCATTTTATTTTTTATTTTTATTTTCGTTTTATTTGTGTATTGTATGTTCGTTGATAAAGGCTCTTTGCCGAAACGTTCGCTGTTTTGTTACGTCCGGTCAGGCTAACCCTTACCTTGTTTACGTTTTTTCCATTTAATTTTGTATAAGCCTGATTGCAGTCCTACCCCTCATTTTGAAGTAAGATGGCTAAGTCGTGGAAATGTTTTGAGGCGTTTCTTTGCCCTTAAACACGAAATCGCTTCATTCATGACAATGAAAAATAAGGCAGTTGCTTTACTGACTGATTCTACATTTCAATGCAACCTTGCTTTTCTAACTGATAATACGGATCACTTGAATACACTGAACATAAAGCTTCTAGGTAAACAATAGGTTATTACACAGATTTACGACAGTATGAAATCTTTCAGGGTTAAACTACGTTTATGGATGAAGCAACTTGGTAAGGGAAATTTGGCCCATTTCTCAACTCTGAATTCCTTAGGCACAGTTGACCCCAAATGCTTGAAAGAATATGCAGCTTTGATGTCTGAGTTACTTCAACAGTTTGATGTGCGTTTTGCAGACTTTAAGTTACTGGAGCCACAATTTCAACTTTTTTCGACGCCATTTGCTGTAGAAATTGACACTGTTACAGAAGAATTGCAAATGGAGTTGGTGGAACTCCAGTGTGATACTATCTTGAAGCAGAATTGTGAAGAAGTAGGGATTCCCAAATTCTACGCGTTTCTTTCACCAGAAAGATTTCCAAGGTTACTCTCTGCTACTGCAAGGATTCTTGCAATGCTTGGCAGTACGTATCCATGTGAACCATTTTTTCTCATCTATGAAAGTTAACAAATCTGTACTGAGGTCACAGCTCACTAATAAACATTTGCAAGCAACACTGAGATGGGTTTCTGCTCACAAAATCAAGCCTAATATTGATGCCCTTGTTGACGCAAAACGCTGCCAGGTCAGCAGTCAGTACAGAAAGTGACTGAAACCTAAGTTAACCAAATACAGATACGCAAATACGGCACTTAAATTGACTACATTACATTTGTAATAAGTTTGTAAAGCACTACGTTTTTATTTTGTTGTCTTGTTTATTAAATTTGTATCATTTTTAAACAAGTTCTTGCTATGCGGCCCTCGAGGTACTTTAGAAGTCATCACTTGGCCCTCGGAGTAATTTGAGTTTGAGACCCCTGGGGTAAGTCGTGGGGATGACATGAGCTACTGCACTGGGTGACACCTACTCTAGTGACGCCTCGACTTTATGGACTTTTAAAGTTTAATTTAACAGCATGCAAAAAAAAAAATGGTGGATGGAATAGAAATATCGACACAGGTTTCATATCGCCACAGTTTTCATATCGACACAGTTTTCATATCAACACAGTTTTCATATCGACACCGGTTTCATATCCACACAGGTATTATATCGCCACATGTTTCTCAGCATGCGTTGCATGAATGTTCACGGGTCATTTCAAGGGCGCCATGACATTTAATTGTAAACGAGGCTCTCTTTCTACACGTTTAACTGCAATCTTGGCCGATTCTGACAACGTTATCAGAGTTTTAAAATGTTTACGGTGTGTTGGTTTCACTGGTTTGTTTGGGCCTTCAGGGGTCCTAGTCAGAACTTCGTTATTTTAGTATGAGAGAGAAAACTGAGACTTAGTCGAACCATTTAACGTTGCAAAATATGTTTTACGTTTTGGCAATACTGATATAAATTATCAGACGACGAATGGTTTTTTTTAAAATTTATTTTGGCGTACAGCTTACAAAGACCGATTTTCACGTGTTTAATTAATTTTAGGAGGTTGGGGACGAAGGCGCCAGGGCGTGTGTGTATGGTTTGTGGGAGCACGAGAGGCAGATCTAGACAATAGAGCAATTAGTTTTATCCCTTCGAATGCGATTGATGGGGATGAGTATCATGCGTGGGATTAAATATCATGTTGAATTTTCCTTATTGTATACACCTGCATGATTTTGTTAGTAATATATATTCTAGGCCAGGGGTGTCCAAAGTCCGGCCCGCGGGCCAAAACCAGCCCGCAAAGCAATTTTTACTGGCCCGTGGTCTCATCTGAAATAATTAATTAACTAACGTATTATTTTTTAACATTAAATATAAGAAAAGTCGACAAGTTTTACCGTTTTGGCTACGTCAAAGGATGGCAAAAGTCGATAACATTGTATTGTTTACCAATTACTAGACTTTCAGTCTTAAAGACCGACAAGGGGAACAAATGTATTTGGTTCTGTTTGTTCTTCTGTCTATGATGTTAAATTACCAAGTAAACAATATCTTTATTTATTACTGATGGCTATCGCCATGACTCGTAAGCATAGTTGACTAGCAATCCTTGTCTGTAACAAAGTAAGCTTAGTCAGGCTGGCAAAGTTTTTAAACTTCACTGTATCATTCATAAAAAAGTTCTTTGTGCTTAACACCTTTCATGTCATCGTGTCCTTAAGCCAGTGATAAATGATATGAACTCTATTGGCTCTAAAACCCTGTTTCGCGTCCAGTTTTAGGAGTGTCTTCTTGACATCCAGAGAGAATACAAAGATGTTATGTATGACAATGATATAAGATGGTTTAGTCGGGAGACAGCACTTCAGCGCGTCTACACATTAAAAAAGAAATTGGTCAGTACATGGAAGATAAGGAAAAACCAATTCCAGAACTATCTGATGCTGCTTGTCCTGCAGATTTTGCATTTTCGGTTGATGTAAAAAGACATCTAAACCTTCTTAATACAATTCTCCAAGGGCTCAATGCAGTGGTAAGCCAATTATATTCATATATTAAGGCCTTTGGAAACAAGCTGCAACTTTTTCAAAGGCAACTTTTTCAAATGCAACCTAATACCACACATTTCCCCTCACTGCAGGAAATCATGGTTTACCAGAAAGAAGTTTCAATTAGCAAAGGCATAGGTATATTGCAGATATCACATCATAGACTGATGAATTTCAAAGACGCTTTCATGACTTAATAACTATTGAAAAGATAAACATAATTAGTTTTTTTTTTAATCTACATATTTCTCTGTAGATTTTGATAATACTGCATGCAATCTGCAGCTGGAATTCATTGAGCTGCATGCAAACTGATGCTGAATGTCGCAGCAGACAACAATATTTTCTCTCTTTGACTTTTACAGTGAGCTTCATGGTTAAAGAGAGATTGAAAGGAATTCGAACATTTGTTTTTAAAAAATGCTTAGCTTGTTTGGCTCGACATACTTGTGTAAGCAGACATTTTCAGATATGAATTTTAACCAGATCTGTGTGAGGACGAGAATAAGTGGCTCTCAACTACGTGATTATCATACGTATCAAAACCAATGGCATTGAGCCTGACCTCACCTCTTACTGAATTTAAGATCTCAGTTTCAACATTCACGTTAAAATTTTACAATAAAAACTCATCATACTATGTCATTTTTATAATATTATCTTAACCCGGCCCGCGAATATCTTTGCATAAAGGAATATGGCCCGCCATGCAAAAAGTTTGGACACCCCTGGTTTAGGCGTTTCCTTTATCTAGAATGTAGAATTTTAAAAAAATTAAGCAGCACACCTTTTTAAAAAGTTTCTCTCGAGACAAAACGATCTCACTCTCTCATAAATGCGTGATCTTTTTCGCTTATAAACATTTGGCTTTATATAGCAAAACTATGTTGATATCAGTCAGAAGCAGGGCCTTTGAGATGAATTTCTTATATTTTAGAAATAAATGTACTTTATCCGGTTCAGATGAAAACTTTTACATTTCAGATCAGGCAATTTGAAATGGATTTCATACAAATTAACGTAACATACTTCCTTCTCTCATAGTCATATCTCAACGGAAAAAAAATAATTAAAACTATCAAGAGAACTCATTAAATTTATTATACCAATATTTTTATAATGCGGACTTGCCTCCCCTGGTGTTACTTTATGATATGGTGGGGCTCGATAGGTACAAGTAAACAGAATTAGGGCGATTGTGCTGATTTAGAGAGTACTTGCGGGATTTGGTTGATAATTTAGAGTATTTAAGGTATTGTGTTGATTTAGAGAGTATTTGAGGGATTTTGTTGATTTAGAGAGTTTTTGAGGGATTTTGTTGATTTAGAGAGTATTTGAGGGATTTTGTTGATTTAGAGCAGTGGTTCCCAAAGTGGTCCCTACGGACCCCCTGGAGTCCTCGGAACCGTTCAGGGGGTCCGTGGAAACTTAAAATTGATTTGGGGGTCCCTGAACAACCTCAGGGGGGTCCGCGGAAGTTTAGCGTAAAAAATAATAAAATTATGATTTTTTAAAATTATTATTACGGAAATAAAAATAAATAACAATGAATACTGTTGTAGCGATTTTCAGGTCCTGAGTTAAAGTTGTTTGACCTAGAAACAGAAAAAGAACAACGATATTCCCACAGCTGTAACCAATCGAAATGCTTGGTTAATTGAGAGGTATGTCAAGTTTGATGCGTGAGAAAGGCGGGGACCCTATAGGTAGCTCATAAAAATACATCTTTCATCGGAAATGACGATGATTGCAGGGTTGGGTAAATTTTGACGTGTCGGTAAGTCATATTTATCTAAGGCAGGAAGAATCCAGCTTTCTATTGATGTCATATCTGATATGATTAGGCGATTCAAAATACATGAATCAAGTCAGCAAAAAGACTTTTTTTAAATTAAAAATTCGATTAAAAAATGTAATTAACATAGAAATTTCACCTAGCACCCCCCGCCTTTTATTTTCAAGTTTTAGATGGCGCAGTGTGAGACAGACTACCGAAAATAGTTTACTATTTATTGATAGTTGGAAGTTTTGAAATAGTTGAATTTTGTATTGTTATCCAGATAGTTTACTTTTGAATGTGCGTATATTAAATATTTGAATACAATTTATATCTTTTGAAAACATTATGTTTCATATTTTCAATTAATAAAGTAATACCTCAGGGTTAATTTTTTTAATAAAGACACCGACACAAAGGGATCGTAAGTTGTTTGTTTGTTTGTTTGTTTGTTTGTTTTTGTTTTGTTTTTTTTGTTGTTTTTTTTAATAAATAGAATTTAATCCGTTCGTCTTAAGCCAAAAAATTCTAAAGGATTTCACTGCATCTTTCCAATGAAAAAGTTAATAAATAATAGTTTATTAAACGTTTCAAAAAATATATTTTAAATGCAATTGTTCTTATATTTTTGTGTCCTTTTAAAAGGTGAGTGAACCCAAGAAAGAATGTAGTCAGTGAAGTGTTTAATATTTGAATTATGGTTTTATTTCATCACCAGAAAATAGTATTTTTACAAATGTTTCTTCTTTGTAAAAAAAAATTTTTTTTTAATTGTCGAATGATTCTGTGAAACCTTTCCAAGCTTAAAGAACATTTAATAAAAATCCATGTTGATAAAACAGATAGAGATTTAGCGTTTTTTGAAGCGTCCAAGAAACATATTTGAAAACATCATCACTTCAACATTTCTTGGGGACAATATCTAAGCTGTAGTGAGGTAATAAGCACTGCAGTACTGCGCAAACCAGCTTTCGACATCACAAAAAGAATTCCACTGAGCTACAATCCAGTCCAAAGAAGGATTAACGAAATGGCCCAGTGTGTTGAAAATTCTTTATGTGAATACTTAAAAACATCTGAATTTTCTCTACAGCTTGACGAGTCCACTTTACCAGGAAACGAGGCT
The DNA here is from genome assembly GCA_002072015.1 of Radix auricularia. Lineage (NCBI taxonomy): Eukaryota > Metazoa > Mollusca > Gastropoda > Lymnaeidae > Radix > Radix auricularia. Next base: position 525,711 of record MUZC01004546.1, on the reverse strand, counting down.
TTACTTTTAGCTTATGTAAAATTTGTAAGAGAAGGAACTTTTTGCCAAGAACTGTTGTTTGCTAAATGTTTGGAAACAGATTTCGAAAAGTGAAACGTTATTTACTGAATTAAAAAGACTTTTCGATGAAAAAGCTATACTCTTGAGTTATTTAATTTCTGTTGCTACTGACGGTGCTCCGGCAATGGTAGGAAGATACCGAGGCTTTCTGGTATACTTAAAACAAGCTATAACAAAAGTATGTTCAGTGCATTGTGTCATTTATCGACATAATTTAGTTGCAAAAATCTTACTGAGCGTTTGCATGAACCACTAGATTATGTCATTAGGGCAGTTAATAAAATCAAAAGTAATGCCTTCAATGAGAGATTATTTGCACAACAGTGTTTGGAAAATGATGAAGACTATAATCATTTACTACTTCAAGCAGAAGTACGTTGGTTACCTAAAAGTGCATGTTTAAATCAAAATTTTGCTTTCTTTAATTCAGTGCTGGAATTTCTGGAAGGCAAAGACAATGATTTGAGACAAAATTTAGTTAACTCAAAAAATTATATAAACTACATGCCCGATTTGTTTGCCAAATTTAACGAAACTAAGTTCAATCTATACAAGGTGACCAATTAAATTCAATCAAAGCTAAAAGCGTAATATCTGCATTTATAGAAAAAAAAATTCTGCATAAATAAAATTTGGAAAGAGGATAAATTTCTCAGATTTAAAAATCTTTCGAAATCACAAAATAGTGATGAAGACTTGCTTGCCGACTATCAACACTTAACGGCTCTTCATGCAGACCTGAACTAAAGATTTGAAGACATTCTTCACTTGGATTTGGATATTCCCGATGGGCATTTAACTCTTTTGTTTGGGGACAATCTCAGTGTCAGATCGCAGACATAAATGAGTCAATACGAATACAGTAGCAACTTATTGAATTATCCATTAATGAGGCACTGAAACCAATGTTTGAACAAGGATATCACAAATTCTGGTTACAAAAAGATATTCCAATTTTATATCCTAATTATGGGTTATTGAACAAAGGTTGTTGACTGCTTTACCGTCTTCCTATTTGGAAGAACGTGGATTCAATGCAGTGACCTCATCACAAACTAAAGAAACCCACTAGACATTAGTACTGGTGGGGATTGCGTTTGCTACTCATTGAGCCGGACATAAATAGACTCATAAAATTATTAAAATCTCATCAAGTTCATCCAAGTCATTAATTTCTTTAATGAAATTTATCAAAAGTTAAATTTAAATAAATAATTTTTCAACAAATTTTTTTTATTAGTAAATTTGTATACTATACATTTATGTAGCTTTTTCACTTGGGGGTCCGTGGGCAAGTTTTGACTGTAAAAGGGGTCCACGGGTGAAAAAAGTTTGTGAACCACTGATTTAGAGAGTACTTGGGGGATTTTGTTGATTTGGAGAGTTTTGGGGGGGAATTTGTTGATTTTGATATAGAGATTACTTATTATTATCAACTGAAAACCAAAAAACTGCTTAAAAGATTTTAGATTTTGCAAGGTTAGTTACAGTGTTCATATAAAATATGTTTAAAACAAATCAACGCTTACATACTTCATTTAGCAAAGGGGCAAAATAGATGGGGAATGGGCTATTTAATTTTTAAAAAGTCCTTCATGTAGTGACCATCTTGCTTGTGATATTGAAGATCAGCGAAGAAATCCAATTAACTTAGCAAGAATTTAAAATTAATAAGGGGCAGGATCGGGGTTAGATTGAAGTAAAAGGTGTGTTTTTTTTTTTTTTAAAATTCTGATAGATAACATCCTCCCAAAGTATAAGTAAATAAAATGATATAGATAGAAAATAGAAAAAAACAGCAAACAAACAAAACTAAACAACTTTTTTTACAAGAAATAGATATGCAACTGAGTTGTGAATATTAAACGATAAAGCAACGGCTTAGAGCTGTGCGTAGCTGGTCTGACTCTGTCATCTGGAAAAAAAAAAGTGTAAACCAATAATTCCTTCTAACACGATTTGTTTTCATTTCATGGGTCATATAAATATATACATATATATAAATATTTTTTTTTAACCCCTGCAAATATTCATTCAAGGAATATTCAGATCCTTGACGCGGTGTATGTTCATGACCACTAGTAAATGTTGTTTAAATAAGAAAAACACCAAAAATACCTCAGAACCTGTTCAATATTAAGGGATTGCGACTCCGACTTTTCTATAAGCAACGCCTTTCAATCGGTTGTCTCTCTTGAAAGGATAAGCTACGTTTGCTATGAGCATTAATTGTGTCAGAATAACGATTATGCCCTAACATTATATAGCATTATGCTTAGAAATATTCAAAAGTGAGCAAGTAAATATTTATTTCACATTACCTCATAAGTTTAATTTACACGTCTACAATGTGTATCACAATGATGGCCTCTTCAGTGGTAAGTGACCTTTATTTAGCACGATTTACGATTTACGTCTGAGGTCATCACTTTTAAATGTTTATGATGATCAATTTTACTTTTTTGTTTGGGAGGCGGGTAAAAAAATTAATTTAAAAGAGCTTTTAGTTTTAAAAAACAAAATGCAATTCAAATATATGAGCGTTTATTTCAAACGTGTTTTTGTTTCTTTATAGATTTCTCAAATGACAAAGTCAAGATAGAGGGCAATCAAATAACAGACAACTCTCATGAAATTATGTGTTAAAAATGTTCATGAATTTACATCTTTAATAAATTGGCCGTCTTTGACTTTGGTACACATCCAGGTGTGAGAAGGACAGCAGAATAACTGCTCAGAGCGGTGGAGTTGGGGTGGTGCCACATTAAGTCCGTCAAGATCAAGACGTGTGCCACCTGCTTCAATGATAAAAATCCCATCAAAGACAGTCATAAAAAAAATATAACGGTACTGAATTTTAAAGCAAATACCTTTAAAAAAATATAGAAATAAATACTTTTTAAAAAATATATAGTAAAGATATCTTTATTAAAATGCAATATTTTTTTAGTTAGAAATTTAAAAAAATTTCTTTTAAGTGATTTATGTTTTAAGCGATTTTTATTTTACCGGTTGTCTCTTCAAGTTGTTAATCTTTTTGAAGTTAATATAAAAAATTGATTAACAGATTTATCATTGGGATTTAAACTTAGAGAAGAAATTGATTGTTATTTCTTCTTCAAATTAATGAGAACAATTTTTATATAGATTAAATATTAGGTAGTTTTGATAAAGGTGTTCCTTTTGTTGACATTTTGAATAGTTATTGTACTATGCTCGCATGAGTAAGGTGGGCAATGCATCTAAAAGAATGTTGACATTTTTATTGTTTGGTTAACTTTTGTAGATAAAAAGTATTTAATTAAAATAAACTTTATTGAAATTTTAAATTATTCTTTTTTTATTAATAGATCCTTTTCAATCTTCATTTAAATATATTTTTTAATTAGTTGAATTAAGAGCAAGCAAAAAATTTAATTTATCAATGTTAATAACATTTGTTAATTTAAATTAACTCAAACAAATTCATTTTGTGATAATCCTTTCTCTATCTTTCTGGTGATCCTTCTCTCCAGTTATATTATCCCCCCCTCTTTCTCCCTTTCTCTCTTACCCCTTCTTTCTCTATTTCTCTTATTCTCTCTCTGTTTCTCAGAGACTCAGTTTGTGACATATTTGACTTTTGATCATCTGGAGAATGATTTTTCTATTTGTAAAGGGTGTCAAATTTCTGTTCTTGTTCTTTGTGACAAAAAACTTAAGTGACGACTTGCTGCAGGATTCAGGCTTTCTTATCAAACATCTGGACATTAAAAAAAGTTGGCTCATAAATTTTTAACATGAAAAACATTTTGAAAAACAATATACAAGTTTATATCATAGAACAATTTTATTTAGGATATTTTGAAGTAGAGAAGCAATAATAACAAATATATATTTCTAAAAAAATATTTATTAATTAAATTTAAATCACCTTAATACCAAAATTTAAAAAAGGTAAAAAAATAAATATGAAAGTACAAGGTACAAGAAGCCAAATAAAAGACTTTTATCATTTCAAACAATTGAAAAAATAATGTGCATAAACCTCATACCACTAAGGCCAAGATTTTTTTCAAATTATTCATAATATATTGTATTGCAAAATTAGAAAATGTGTCGCTTGTTTGAATATGCCGTTTTAATTTTAAAAAATGAAATTAATATCAGTTATTATGTATTGTTATAAAGAACTTAAAACACCTAATAAATGCCTTGATCTAATTTAATGAAAGTTTCTTAATAACTACTACACTAATGACTAAGTTGATCTCTCATATGCCTACCCAAGATTTTTGGCTATCATATTAATTACACACAACTGTAGATCTCAAATATGCTCTTTTCCTTTTGTATTAGATAATTCATATTTTTTAAAACCCAACTGGTTATTTGTAATTTTAAGAGCAGAAAGATGTTAAATGTTCTAATTTACAAATAGATAATTACATCTATGCTAAGGAGCAAACACTATTTGAGAAAAACACCAAAAAATTTAGTTATAGGTCGGACATATGAGCATTTCTTTTCAGTCATATCTAAACTACATGTGCCGTTTGTCTCTATCTACGGATACCAAAAACAGCTACTAATCACCATCAGGGCACTTACTAGTACAGTATTACTACAGATCTTAATATAAATGACACAACAGTTTACAATAGTGAAAATGGTAACTCCATGAAAAATATCAATAAAGAAAAAGAAATGAGTTGGGTTTTTTTTTCAAGTCCAAATGATGTAATAATGAAAAATTTGATAAAGTAATATCCAATAATTCCTTCAAAATGTCTTTGGAATCTAATATTAGGTTATTTATTCAAATGATAAATCCCACTTGACGATAAACAGGTTAACCAAACCAAATTATGTCACTCAAAATCTTGGAATGTTAAATTGCTCTTGAAAATATCTTTTTTTTTTAAACTTTGAACCATACCTCTTTTTTTCCTCCCTTCAAATTTTCCAAGAAATTAATTTTATATTATGGACAATATGTCTTAAATTTTGCACATTATTCTATTCCATACTGAATCAGAATGTTTACTTCAGTGTACAATTTATTTTTTATCGTTTAACAAAGTTAGCTGTAAAAGATTTTTAAAAATTGATTTAAAAGGCTCTCATCAATAATTATTGCATAGAGAAAAGCTCTAATATCAAAACAATATTTTATGATGCCCAGGCTTTAAGGAATTCTTCAAAGTCGATTAAGCCATCATTGTTTGGGTCAGCATCTTTAAAGAGCTTTGTAAGCTGTTCCTCTGAGACTTGAATCTTTAGTTCCTTGAGGAGTCTTCGTACTTCAGAAACATCAAGCTTGCCACTTTTGTCGGTGTCGATTTCTTTGAATTTGATTTCCAGCTCTGTTCTCCTGTAAACCAAAAAAAAAAAAATATAATAAGAGCCTTAATTTAATAATAAGTAAATATGGTTTTACAAAAGCTATTTTTATTTATGTATGTAGTAGTGGTAGAGCTGCTTCTTCTTCGTTCTCAATATTGAATATTGAGTTTTGCGTGCCACGAGTTTTGCGCCAATTGGCCCGTGGTCTCCGACTTCAGCCTGCTGTATTTTCTGGATTTGCTTCCATAGCCTTTGGTCAGCCAAGACCATCTGCAAGGCAGCAGTTGTTGTTTTGTTGTTTTTTTTTTGGCGAGTGATGCAGCATTCACATGCCACGGCTAAGGGTTCCACGCATTGCCCCGCCGCTTTTCGCCCATTTGGAGCTGGGTGGAACTCGGGGACGCCCTGGGCCCCGGGAACGGGTCTTGGTTTCCCATGGAAGCAAACCCGTGACCATCGGAGCGCCAGTCGAGCGCGCTTGCCACTCGACCACCGCGGCCCCCAGTGGTAGAGCTAATGTTGATACATAGTTAGATTGATCAGGGAATTTGTAATTATGTTTTGTTTACAGTTAATCTCCTATTTTATGTTGTTGTTTTTTTAATTTATCAAATTTACAAATTCTAATTGAAATTAAAATTCTTTTCATAAATTGTTTCAAATCTTTTTGGACTTAAATGTAATGATTACAATTAAAAAATAATAAAAACCATTTTTAAGAACAAAACATTTTTGTATTAGTTAAAACCTTTGATCAAACTGTAACCTTGCGTTAATAAATAGACACAGGTCAAATAAATGAGCATACAGATTACTAGTTATCGGCATTTTCTGAGGACAACCTGTATTTTAAGTAGTTTGGGGTTGTTTTTTTTCTTGTTTTGTTGTTGTTGTTTTTTTTAATTATTTTTTTAAGGCTCAATTTTAGACATATTAGAAAATGATCAAGTCACACTTACATAAGTTCTAACGCATATGAGTCATGGTAGTTTTTTTTTAAATTAAATCTCCTAATTTTCTTGTTTTTCTACAATTCAGCAGAACAATCTCTTCAAAAGGTTAAGAACAATTCTTACGTGACTTCCTTATGCTCCTTGGCTAGAAGTGCACTGCGGAATTCATCCCATGAGATAAGTTTGTCTGAGTCGCTGTCAATCTCCAGGAACATTTGCTGTTTAGAAATAGGATATAAAAACATAAAAGTAATTTGATATAATTAATTACAAGATCCATTCATTTATAATCATGTTTTTAACGCAATTTCCCTTGGGAATTGCATTTATGCATTTGAAATGTCTGTAGAGCTTGCAAATGCAACACCTCCTGAATCATACCAAGTAGAGGGTTTGGGTCATTTGCAAATATGCTAACGAGGTCCCAAGGATGTGCAACCAATTACCAAAAAGATTTACCGGATTTCATGGAAAATACACAAACAAAAAAACGAAAAAATATCAGTATTTTGTCAACCATAACATCTATCGGGTTGAAACAAATGCCAAACAATAGCTAATAATATTTAGAACGATGTTGGTGAAGGATTTTTTTTCGTTGACTCGCATAATTTTAGCAGCAATTTGTAGAGAACAATTGTTTTGTTTACTTTCATTATTTTTCATTTGAAATAGATTTTAATGTAATCTAAAATGATAGTTAATGGGGCTTTCCCACTTTTTGAATGCTAATGTAAGATTGGTGCGCGGTGCGCATTAGATGGACACATTCTTGGTGTGATGTAGCGTGAGGGGATATGACGTCACATTTTGTTTCAGATTGACTTGAAACGACTTTTAATGTAGGCTAGAATGATTTCCTTTTAATAAAAACTGATTGAAAATTATTTGATGGAACTTGCGTTTAAATACACATTCGAGGTTTTTATTTCTTGTTTTTCCTCAGTCATGCATGTAAGTAAGAGACTAACTGAAGTTGTCATTTAGATTAGTAATGTTGTTGTTTTCATTTTTTTAAAGTTAATATGCATGGCGACAAAATAAAACAAACATGCGTTAACTACATGACTAGTCACATAAAAATTCTACTGCAGTATATTATTTATTCTTTTACGAAAGATCAAGTTTGTGCGCTGGATAAATACTAATGAGACTGCAATGAATTAGATAATTAAAATGGTTATTTAAACTTTAACAAGGTATGGGTGTATAGGCCTGACAACACGTCACAGACGCGTAGGCGCAATAATTGCAGTCTTATCTTTGTTGGTGTGTGATACCTTAAGTATCAATGTCATAGTAAAAGAATCTCGTCTCACGTCTCAATATTATTTGGGTTGAAAAACTATGAGTTAATTTATTCCCCCCCCCCCCCCGACCTCAGATCTCTAATGGCATGATTGCTGCATTTAAAACTAAATAAAAGTTTCAATATATTAAAGCTTTTTATTTTAATTGTGAACGAAACATATCTCTAGAATTGAAGAGGGATGGATCAATTTTTAATTATTAAATTCCCTTTAACCACTTTTACATTTTACCCACTACACAATGGAATTCAGAAATATCTTTAATTAAACCTGTCAAAATATTTGCATTTAATTATATGAAGAAATTTTTCTGCAATTTTTTAAGCTTATGTCATATTATTTCTTTAACAAGATAAAATGTCAGCCTCTCGCTCCTGTGATGCGATTTCGTTTGATTAAAATTGAAGCTTAACTGAGGAGTCTCTCCTTTCAATAAATGAAAATGTAGGGTATTTCTTTTTTTCCCTTTCTTTCCAAATGAATACTCAACGTATTAAGATATCTCGACGGCGGCGGCCAAAAAGCGCTCGACATTGATCATTTTGTCCACACACAAAAAACGTTATACCATTGGGCCCAACTCATGTAACCTGCTAGATCAACCGTATGCTCTGCTACACAAGAAATGCACATGCCACGCATATACATTTCACACCACCTCTGCACACTGTTGCACCACTTGAGCACTATTCACTATGATTTCATTTCATGATTGACAGCACCTTTTCTTGCACATTCGCTTTTCCCAATAGTTAAAACCGTGTAGGAGAGTTTAAGAGCCTAAGGAATGTTTTCACCTATATAAACAGACGAAGGCTAGGAGGGAGCGACGTAAAATATATCTGACCGCCCCATTTTGATTGATGGAGATGTGGGATTTGCCTCTGCCCTGTAGGGTCTGACAACGTTATGGTAGGACAGCGATGTTTGTTAGGGTTAAGGCATTGGAAATGGAGGTATGGTTATAGGGATTGATGTAACGAGGCTATGAAGACAAGGGCTACGAGGAGGAGACATGGAGGATATGAATTCGGAGATTGTTGTTTGGGAGGGTAAAGAGTTTGACAGAGATATTAGGAGAATAGGGAGTGGCAAAATGAAGCTAGAAGGATAGTGAGACAATTGAGCTTTGGTTACTAAAAGAATGGGAAAGACGTAAACAAGGTATGGGTTAGCCATACTTGTTTACGTCTTTCCCATTATTTTGTATAAGCCTGATTGCAGTCCTACCCCTCATTTTGTTTACTAAAAGAATTATGTTACAGGGGGACTGGGAGAAAATGGGGCCTTGGGGACAGAGATTGAGAAATGAGGCTAAGATGATTCAGAGTGAAGCTATGAGTGTGGGTGACAGATGTAACATAGAAGCGTATAGATTACAAAAATGGGTTTTGAAAGGTTAGGTGTTATTAGAAAGATGATTTGAATATTTTCGTGAAGTGAACCCTAAAACACATGTTTGTACTACAAGGAAGTTGCTTTCAGTTGACACGGCTCAAGTCATACTGGCAGCTAAAATCACATCCAAGTCGATATCTGACGTACTGAACCTGGCAGGTGAAACGTCCTCGAAACGCTACTATGATATTGGACACGGCTATTGTAGGGGTTGATGTTGGCAGCTGATATCATTTAGTGAATAGAAATATATCTATTCACAAGAGACATACCCCAGACGATGTAGAGCTAAGGTGTTTCCCGAGATCCTTAAAACAGCCTGTTTCTAGAAAGAAAAAAAGCTTCAAGTCTAAGTGGATTTTTTTAACCCTTCCGGAAAACCCCGGGTTCAGAAATTAAGTATGCAATGAAATGTTATTTAAAAAAAAAAAGATTTATCACTTTATTAAAAAAATAAATACATAAATAAAAAAGAAGAAAAGAAAATCGTTCGTACACCCTATTTTATCACTTGTAAACTATAATACTAAATGTTATCAAAGTCAAGATCCCATTCATATAGCAGCAGAAAGACATATAGACATTACCAAGACACATGCGAGGAAAAGTGGATTCTTTAAATTCCAGATAGAAATTTACAAACATAACTTTTATTTTTACCATAATGTATATATATATAGGGAAAATAGGGAAACGGTTTAACAACATGATAAAATGAGCAACTTAAACCGAAGCAAATTTAATTTTTAAAATATTGTTTAAAATAACGGCTTCCCTTCGTCCATTGTTTCACATCTGGCGATTGGCGTAAAATCCTTCACAATAGCTTTTGATCAAATCCCACGGGCTTGAGTGGACGTATCGACACTGGAAACGGAGTACTGCCACAAGTTAGCCAGCGAGTGAATGTATCGATACTGGCTCTCCAGACTCCTCCAAGGCAAATATTGACGTGTTACATGAGGTATCGATATCGGCATTCCTGACTGTCCTCCACCGATACAAGACGCTGAATTACATTTTGGATGTATCGATACGACCAACCCATAAAGCACCCTCAGCCGTCTCCCGGATATAGGACACTGGTAAACACACGTATTGGGTATCGACGACTGCCATACACAGTATGCGTTAACAATATATTTGATGGAGAAACAATTATACTTTATACTCATGCTGTTGTTGCATTAACAAATCTCTCACGTAGTTGTACATAACATGGCGTGTTGATGAACGCCTTGAACAAACTAACCCAAAAAAAATGAGGTGGGGTAATTCCATCAATAAATTGATGTTTTTAATGGCTTGCATCTTTGAGTGATTTTTCCCTCAACAATCTTAAAATTTTATCCACAAACGTACGTGTGAGATATTGGGGTCAATTCAAAAGGCAGTAAAAAAAAAGAATCCTAATACTGGATGTGTAATGGGGTGGGGGTACTTTGAGGGAAGGGGGGGGCGTTGAGGGGGGTCTATATTCATGATTTCCCAGGGCGCTGGCACGGAACTGTTCATAAGACGGAGATTTGAGAATTTTGACCAAGGGTTATATCTACCTCAAATAATAATAATTATAACAATACCCCATTATAAATGAAAGCTTTTAAAGCCACAAGCATGCAATTATATGATGGATACATAAGAATCTCAGACATAGTATTATCTTAATTAACATGGTGTTTAAATCAAGTATTGGAATTTTTAGCACATTTTTCCTATTTAAAACATAAGTTTAAGTATTGATTTAAAAGACAAAACCTTTTACACATTTTTTAAAAAAATGATAATTTCTCATTTTTCTAAATTTAATAGTTTATCGTTTGATTCATGTACCGACCTTGGGAGCCCCACCACCAAAACCGCCCAGTTTCTTTATGCACTCGGTAAGTAAACAGACCTCCCTCGTGCTAAAAAGGTAATTGTGCATCGAGAAATTTTTTCTCTATCTTTCATAAGCGACAGTCAGCTTATAGTGTGAAGTCAGCAAAGCGGGGCAAACACATTTTTTCTCCACTTTTTAACCAAGACTAATAGAATTAAATGGCGTCATAGAGCGGCCAGGGGTTTGCTTTAACGCTTCGTTTCATTTAACCCAGAAGTTGTCCCACTGTAACAAACTGAGGCGGAAGAAGTTTTGTTCCAAACACCTAATATAATATACTCAAACACCCTCCCATTCCACACACACACACCACCCAAAACTAACTTTAAAAATCCCCTAACATTAAACGAGAAATATTACAGAAAACAGTTCGGTAGATGTCCAACCGAAGGAACGCGGGTTTAAGTGTATATATAACCCCCCACACACACACACACACACAGGTAGTAGAAGTAAGCTTTTTTTTAATTTAATTTTTTTTTAATATAAATTTTGATGATTCTGCAGTGTAATATAATAGGTATGATATAATCATGCCAAGTTGGAAATGAGAAATTTTATATGAAAATTGTTTATTTCAAAATTCAACCGGTTCACTCTCACACAGAGACCGCGAAATGACTGACTGCCTACTGACTGCTATACTGAAAGAGAGACTGAACCGATATGTTATTAGTTATTAATAATGTATCGATTGCGGCCACGTGACACCTGGTATTCTAAGGCCTACTTTAACCCTTTTCTTTCCTAATGAAAGCGGGAAAAGTGAAAGGAATGCTACACGGACAGCTCATTTATTTCTGTAACTAGTGACGTTAAATAAGTCCAAAGTTACAAAAACAACATATCGCAATTTTACTTTCATCTTAGTGCTAAGTAAAAACCTACTTTTATTATACCTACTGTCACTAAATCTGCTAAATAAACACCTACTGTCACTAAATCTGCTACATAAACACCTACTGTCACTAAATCTGCTAAATAAACACCTACTGTCACTAAATCTGCTAAATAAACACCTACTGTCACTAAATCGTCACTAAATCTGCTAAATAAACACCTACTGTCACTAAATCTGCTAAATAAACACCTACTGTCACTAAATCTGCTAAATAAACACCTGATGTCACTAAATCTGCTAAATAAACACCTGCTGTCACTAATAAATCTGCTAAATAAAAACATATTGTCCCTTAATCTTTAAGATTGTTTCCCCTTTCCCTTTCACCGTCAGGGCATTGTGACATTCGATGACCCCATTCAATGATACAAAAGGCGGAAGTCACATATAGTCGCTGGTAATAGCTCATTACAAAACACCATTGCATGGCTGACAGTAAGATATTTTCTAAAGCCTTCAAGGCCTCCCACAAACACTGTCTTGGTTTTGCAAGATTTGGTTTACTTGCACCAGAAGACTCATTTCGAAATGTAAAGGATTTGCTTTGAAAAGAATTCATTTGCCCCATCCTGAGAAACGTATTCAGAGATATAGTCTGCTTAAACGTGACCTACTAATTCATGCGTGAATACATTTTTTTAAATTATATTGCGCTGTACACGTAGCTGTGAATTTTTATGTAAAACGATTGGAGCTGACGAATCCAAAATGGAGACAGGTGGTGCATTCATACGGCATGTGTTTCTAAACCTTAATATATGTGTAGCTAACTACTTCACATGTTAAAAACACGCTCACTTTCACACATGCTCACTTCACTTATAGATGTTAAATGTACGTGGCACGTCAAGGTTTTTTTGTGGGGAAAACAGACATGCGCCACACGTTGATATCCCATTAAAGTCATGCTATGCAGTGGCGTCGTGAGGGGGGGGGGCGAGCCGCCCCGGGTGACACCATCAGGGGGATGACACCAAAGCCTAAAATTTTACTGTTCGATTTTATGTCAGAAAAACAAAGAATACACATTTCTTTCAACTAGAGAGAAAGTAAGAAATACGATGATATATATTAAACACAAAGATTTTAATTTATTTTAAATATCAGTTAACTTGCAATAATAAAAAAAAATTCCAGCACACAAACAACATTAAAACAAATAAGAAAAAAAAGAAACAGTCGCAGCAGAAAGATCTTTAAAAAGGTTGGACATAAAGCCATTTAGGCTTTGACACACTAACAGCATGAATGAATCCCACCTCACTATATCCTCCACCTTAGAAAATTTTGAACACAATGTCTTTGAGTCAATATTTTTTTTTATATTTATTAAAGACGAGCAAGCATGGATGTGCGTGTTTGTATATAAATAGTCCCCCGGTTACGACGGTCGCATCCCGACTTACGCTGTTTCATGGTTACAAACGAGCCCACATAAAGAATAATATTGCGCGTTATTCTTTATTTTTAATGTGTTTTTTTTCAACGTTTGTTTATCATGGGGTAATGAATTGTTTTCTCTATTTGTAATCAAAAAGTTATTTTAAAAAAATATTTATTATTATTTCAACCTACAACTTAAGTTTGCGATTTTTTTCATGGCGAAGTTTTCCATCAAGTCAGTAAAGCTAAATAAGCTTACAAGTTCCTTTTCAATAGTCATTAGAGAGAGCATATTCAGTCTTGGTTGTCCAATATGAATTCTAACTCATTTTTGTATTCTTTTCAATTTTGAAAAAGGATTGCTCTCTGCTGCTGTTTAAAGTCATCATTGAGAGATAGATGCGAAGTTCGATGCTACATTTGTAAATAGCTGAAATTTAGCTCATTAAAAAAATTAGCAAAATTTATTTTTAGCTTTGTGCACTTGTTTTGAGTTTCGCATTGTGCTACTTCCTTTTCCTTACCCTGGGGTTGGACAATAAGTTTTTTAAGAGTTCTGAAAATTGGACTAATTGTGAAGTAAGCAGTCTTCGAAATCACTTTAATATTCTTCATTAACTTGGCTGCTGCCCATCGAATGACGTCATTGCTGAGCTCAGAATGGATGTCTTTATATGCGCTTAATCGATGTTGTGGGGCTTCAAAAAGTTTGTCAATGATTACCATAAATACCATTTTGGTGATATCAAACTGACACTTTCTCTTTTTTAATAGTATTGTCGATTATTTATACTCTTTTTTTTCCACGGACTTGTCCTTTCCTATGTCTTCATATGAATCAAATTAAAAATGCTGTTTTTTTTTTAACAAACTCAATGAGATTCTTCAAATACTTGGCTAAAATCAAAGATATTCTCGGCTCTTGAAGGGATAATTTTGTTTTCTGAAATCTCTCTAAAATAGTTTCCCAAAATTCAAGTAACATAGCGACTTTAAGTTGTTTAAGTTCCTTCCGAAATCTTTCTGCTTCAAGTCAGCAGACACGGGGCTGATTTTCGTTTAATTCTTTCAAAGCTGCAATATTTGTGAGAGACGTGTTGTGTTGTTGTATTGACATGGTATGAACGTGCGAGTATGAAACACGTTGTTTGTGATGTGAACGGAAAATAGTGTGGGGTCGTGAAGGGAGAGGATGGATGGCTATTAATGTAAGATTTTCTATGTAACAGAGGTTGATTCTAAGATTCATTAAAGATACTTGTTACCCAGACTACAAAGAACTGAAGTCGTGTTTCTAGACTTGCAAGTACTTTTACAATATTCTCATAGTATGAGTTATAAACACACTTTACAGCAGAGCCGGCTTTAGGCTTAAGCAAAGCGGCAAACCCCCAAGGCCTCCGATTAGTCTCATTATTAATGGGGCCTCACACACGAAATATTTCAATATTTATTTTATAATTTTCTTCTATTACATTTTTAGCCACCAAATTCGCTTCGATTAGGGCCTCCATTCCCTTAGGCCGGCCATGCTTACAGCATTATGTCGGGCTGACCATCTTGTGTCAGACAAGGCTTTGTTAACATGTATCACTTGTATGTGTTTTGGAAGTATCTGTCGACGATGAGTAGATGCAACAAGCCATGTATAAAGATTTTGCAGAAGATAACTGCTCCACGTTTCCCAACCAAGTGAAGGGAATGAGCTGTACACGGCACATAATGAGCAGCACTGCACTTCTTACAAAGATTAGCCCAGACTCTGTTTTACTTTCTACTTATAACTTCAGCATTGACTTATGACTGTCCAAGGCATTTTCAGGGATTCATACAAACATTTTCCCAATCTTTATTATACATTACGATAACATTTAAATTATTGGGGGCCCCTGGCTTTAGCCCGCTCAGCCCCCTCTCTTTAATCAACCATAGGGGGAGAGGTCACGCATCTGTGACGATGTGTGACTAGAGGCGGGTGTGTTTAAAAATGTGACGTCACATCAAAAAAACCCGCAACTTTAAATAAAAGTCCCCTTAAATATTTGATTTTTTACAGTTTATTAAATGACGTTTTCAATGGCTCCCCGCGTGATACAATACTAGAGTGCATACTTACACTAAATACATATTTAAATGAAAAAATACTTATTTGCAATATGCTAATTTTTATTGAGAAAATTATGGCTTTGGAGAGGGATGTCTAAACTTTGTGACGTCATAGCGGGACAAGGGGTTGGGGTTTAAGTTTTTTGTGACAAAGAATGACGCGGGTGAAAAAGGGGGGGGTGAAAATTGGTAGTCTCACGTGGTCATTTATGGACGTCACCCTTAAATCATGAAGGGGTGACACCATGAGCTACCGCCCCGGGTGACACCAACCCTAGCGACGCCCCTGATGCTATGATTGATGCGAAGGAGAGTTTTTATCCCTAAAGGCTGGCATGAATAAAATAAACTTTATTCCAAAAGATTACAATTTTTAAACAAGAAAGTTAGAATTGAAGTGGGCAGGGTGATGCCCAAGAGAGAGGAATGCCCCTGTTGTCGAGGCGAGTCGACGCGTTAAAGTTTAAACTCACACCTTCTTATTTATAACGTTTTAACCCCTCCCTCCGTCTTTGTTATTTTTTTTTAAGTCAAGGCTTACGCCAGGTCGGCCTCACGTGACAGGCCCGCGTAGCCTGCACTGAATCCACCACTGGATAATATCCTCTTCGATGCGACAATACTATTTGAATTGATAGGTTCAAATAATGTTGAACCAATTTGAAAATTTACAATGACAAGTAGATCAAAGTGGCAATGTAGCCTAGATATCTCAAGAAAACACTGATGAGGTAATGTGTTTAAAAGAACAAGTAAGCTTGAGTCTTAGTAATTTAAAGATATCGCTCTTAAAATGCAAAACAGTATTCAGCTTTTAAATTTAAACTTCAAAGTAAACGCAAGGTATCGATTTCGCGTAGGTGTTGACGTTGATTCACAAACTGGGCGTGGTTTATGCGTGCTGTGGTCTAATGTCAGTGTCATTGACAAAGCGTAGAGCAAAAGGTGTGTGTTCTTGACCTTTCGGCATTCCGTTTTTTTAACAACCAACAACACTCTCCCACGCCCACTCCCTTCTTGGCAGTTTTAATTGTAGTTTGACGTGTTCTATTAGTAATTAATACTATTTTGAGTTTTTCATGAAAAGATTTCTTAGCATTGTTCAAGTACAATATTTTCATCAGAAAAGAACCGCCCTGCTTACTTGAGTAAATTATAACTTTATGAATGTATAATTTAATTATTATTATTTATTTTTTTAATATTGTTATTTTAATGTTTCTTTTATTCGCTGTTGTTCCCGGTCAACCATCCATTGTTCATTGTTATGTTATTGTCTCCATAGCAACAATTGATTGGGAAAATCAATAAAAATTGTGGATCGGAATATTTACATTAAAAATAAAACAATAAGGGCGCGGCCCGAAAAAGATGCTAACAAAGATTGGACTATACTCACGGCAATTTCTTGATGCGATCCCTTGAAGTTTGGGCAAGCTGAAGTAATCACACGACACAGCTGCCCAACTGTAATGGGATTACCTCCGTTGGCCTTGTCAAAAAATATTTTCACTCTCTGTTCGAAGTTTTGTGTGGCGACGGACATCTTGCTTTGTTTTGTTTTTGATCTTTAACGGCGGTAGAAAGAGAAAAATTGTACGTGCTGTTCTGATAGCAGCAAGTCACTGAGTGAACACGGCAAGCGAAGGTAGACGGAAGAAACGGTAGGGCGCAGTTATAAGGGAGGGTCTCGTGTCGCGAAAAGCGGGCCGGTGCCTGGTTGGGTTTTACAGACGTTAACTCATGTGACACATGTTGAGAGTAGTAAACAAGGGGGATGGAGTGGTGGAGGAAAGAGACGCGGCCTGGTGTGGGGAAATAAAGTCATGTGACTATGATAATATTGTTACCATTGAAACAGGAAATAGCGTTGTTGTTTTTTTTTTTAACTTTTAGAAATATGAAATAAAAATTGTTGCTTGGTAAATTGCAATGCGGTTGAGGTGGGAATACTCTGAAAGTTAGACTTAGAGATATTTAAATTTATAGAAAAATATAACCTGGATGTCAATTTATGCAAACAGTGAAAATACATTAAAAAAAAAACAACAGCGCGATAATCGACTAATGATGATCTCTGAAAGATTCGACCCATTAAATCAATAGTGCGCTCGCCTCACGCGCTGAGGGGCGTGGGATCGAGCCCACGTAAAGACACAGTAAATAAAAATATTTTTAAAAAAGTTTTTAAGATACCACGTTTTGTGAACTAAAAAGAAGAAAATAAATTTTTTCTTGGGCTCTGTTGGAACTTCCCTTCCCCTGGGCTGAGCCAGAACTGTTTTGTTGGATGCACATTGTGGACATTTTGTACATACACACTCTTACACACCAAAATATTTTCGAACTAAAAACGTGGGGGGCATTCGGCTGAAATTTGGTCTATTAATGCTATTACATTAAACTTTTCAGTTTCAAATTCCTCCACAGTCTATATATGATACTTCATTTAATTTCACAGGGCAATTCAGCCGAATGCGCCCCACGTTTTTAGTTCGAAAATATTTTGGTGTGTAAGAGTGTGTATGTACAAAATGTCCACAATGTGCATCCAACAAAACAGTTCTGGCTCAGCCCAGGGGAAGGGAAGTTCCAACAGAGCCCAAGAAAAAATTTATTTTCTTCTTTTTAGTTCACAAAACGTGGTATCTTAAAAACTTTTTTTTAAATATTTTTATTTTATACTTTTTAGTTCAAATGAAAAACGTGGTGTTTTAAAAAGCTTTTTTATATATATATTATTTGTCTGCCTTGGTCCACAATAATCCCAGACGGTAGCCCCCAATGTTACGTCGTTGTCTTAATATGTTTTTCCCAATCCTCTGTATGCACACATATGTCATCAAAATAAGTCTCTACATTTTTCTAATTACCAAACTTAACGAAACATTTTCCGGAAAACACAAGAAATCATTGACATTTGATTAGTTATTCCATATAAGGAAAAATAGAATTTAATTCTACTATAATTAAGTAGAATTGAGTACTATAATTAATGAAATATTAAATTGTCATGTGAATCAAGTATGCATGCAAAATTTCATCAAAATTGGATGTTCAGAAGTGGTTCAAAAAAGGAATTCAATTTTTGCCCCGGAAAGACATCCAGACAAGAAAGCAAACTAAGAAAAACGTGGTAAAATGATGGATGGCTAACGATAAGAAAGTCCTCCGCTGACCTGGAATAAATCGGGCACCCACCAGGTCTACCAAGCCCCTAGTACGTTCAAATGGAAACATAAGGACCCCTAAGACCATTGGTTATAGGACTTATAAAAGAAGAAAGAAAAAATGTGTGGTGTATGCCGTAAAATAAAACGTTATTCTCTAAGATGAAACTGAGATCGAGAAATTTAGAACCAACATCTTCTTCTTCGTTCTCAAAATCTTTTGAAGGAGGATTTAAACCACAAGTTCATGAACAGCAGTGGCTGTCAATTGGTTCAGTCCACCATATAGTTAGAACCAACTAAAAGCTAACGCTCCTGAGTAACGTTCCAAGCCCTTTCCCTCCTAAAATCTTATCTCAGGTTTGGAATCACTAGCCCAATGCTCTGAACGGATTACCTTAGTTAACAACAACGTATTGTGTTCTTGTACGTTTGTGTCCGGGTGCTGGGCGAAGGTGATTCAGACTGGACAGAGGTCACCAGTATGTTACCGCCTACCGGCCATGGCGCGTCAAGATAATATGTGTTAGGGTCATATATCGTCACCGTCGATGTCACCAAGATTACGGGATGCCATAAACGAAACGGAGCATGACTTGTTAACACTAGTTCTTATAGCATTATACCCCACACTCATCCACTCTCTCTCTCTCTCTCCCTCACTCTCTCAATCCCTCTCTTTCATCCTCATTCTCTTCCATCTCTCTCCCCCTCTTTCCCCCACCCTTCCCTTCTCCCCCTTTCTCTCCCGTTCCCAGTGAGCAATTCAGCTAATATGCTATGATTCCTCCAACAAAGAACCAAAACCCATTTTCACCTTACACTTACACTCCTAAGACTGTTGTGAAGAGAAAGACTCAACTAAAGAAAGAACACTCAACTTTAAGGGCTGTTGTTAATTAGTGTGTATGGTGTTGATGTTGGTATTATTTGTTGTTACAAAAGAAAGGTGGAGCACAACTTCAGATTTATTATGTTAATAAAACTTCACCATCGCTAAATTGATTGGGGGTTGGGGTGGGGTGGGGCGGTCTGCCACTTGTGGTCCTTTTTTTCATAATATCGATGAGTGGTGTTTCATCATAATGTAGTTTTCTTATGGTAAGGAAGGTGAGAAAAATAGTATCCTGTGTTAGTGGCTCTAAACCTAGCTATGCCGTTATATCATGTTATACAGCAGCCTCCAAGGCCTATAAAGGTGAACACCAAAATTCATGTGTAATTTATTCGCACTGCCACCTTCTAATTTCTTAATTAATGTAATTCAACTCGGCATGTGATAAAATTAACCTTTTTTTTTTTTTTTAAGTCCCCCCCCCCCCCCCCGTCATCCTATTCTGTCTCAAACGAAAGTGAAGGCGGGTCGACAAAATATTTGCATTGCACTTCGCCAGAGGAATTCAAGTGAGGAATTCATTAGAGGAAGCGCTGGGCATCTGTGGTGTGGGTGATGATGACATACTCCCTGTCGCAGTGTCCTGTCAACTTTAAGTGTGTGTGGGGGTGGGGGCATTCACCGCGCACATGCCTGACGCCCTCCACCTTACCCCCACCCCCAGCACGCGTGACGTTCCGCTGACTGCACAAACCAGGAGTTGTTACGAGTAGTGAGGGAGCACGTCGATGCTGCACGGCGTAGATCAGCGACCTGGGTGAGTCGCCGGACAAATATGTTAACTTAACCGACCGAGTCTTTGATGGCGGAACGGCTGTTGCCATCGTTTAAATCACCTTGATGTTGTTGTCGTTGTTGTTGTTGTTGGGTGAGCTCACCACGTGTCCGCTGTGACAGGAGGTGTGTGTCATGATCACAGGTCAACCACCGGTTGCGATGGCCGTTTGAAACAATAGCGCAATCTTCTGGTTATCGATAACGTGGAAAGTAATGTGGAGAGTTTTTTTTTCTCTCTTCATATTTGACGTGGGTTTTTTCACTTTTTGCCTTTGTTCGCAACTAGTTTAAATTTATCATGATTCTACGTCATGCACCATCAATGCAAAATAATTGCTTCATCGATACGAGAAAAACGCATCTTATGCTCATTTTTAATGACACAGTTAAGATCATATCCAACTTCAAAAGACACTAAAATGTGACATTAAAGAAGAAACATTCTGTTCTTCATCAATCAACATAAACGGAAATTGAATTTGTTTCATCTGCATTTGTTCCCTGTCAGCTATAGCCATTGTTTTGTTTATGTCTCCTTAGCAACAATGGATTGGTAAGATCAATAAAAACTCTGCATTGGAACAGTTACACAAAGAAAAAAAATCATGGTAGTGTGCTATGAAGATGCTGAAAATGGTTATTGTGGGTATAGCCTGCGTTTACATTCTTAAATTATAGCCGAGACTGTTAACACAGAGACGCAGCTAAGATAAGCGCACGGGAACAAACTATAAAATTTAGGCCCGATGCGTTAAATTAATGTACTGCCCAGGTTCATTTATACTTAAACGTTGTAATTAATGTTGGTGCCCTGTAACCTGGCACCCGGAGTCATATGTACTCCCTGCCCCTACCTAGCTGCGCCTTTGCCACAACAGAAGATCACTAAAAATATCCTACACTACTTTTGGACCAACTAGATGGACGAGAGATTTACATGCCTTTTGGCTTTGAGTATTCCTTACTAGACACAAATTATATACGGCACCCCCACCCGGTTTAGACTACTCAACGTATCACATTAAAAAAAAAAAAACTCCTATAAGGGTCATAGAAACACTGGGGAGTTCATTGTGGAGTACGAATTGGGTACCACTGAGCCAGGCAGTGCTATAAATGTTGAGGTGTGATCGTGTCCAAATAAATAAGACACTTGTAAAAAAATGGTTTATGGCACCTAAGCGATTATGGTTTCATAGTATCACCCCCAATTCAAATATTTGATCAACAACCTAAGAGATCCCCGTCTTCGAATGTTAATAAAGCAAGAAAATCTTCTTCATACCATATGTATTGCAGCATTTTATTTTGCGGCGGCGCACATTAGATCAGTTGAAAGTTCCGCCACTAAACTCTATATCAGCGGCGTATTTGAATGAAACATGTAAGGGAGGTCATTGGCTTTCACAGACGAAAGGCTGGGATGGGGACGCCTTGAAGATACACACATTTTCTAAATAATAATATTACCACTATGTTTTTAGAAATCAACTTTAGACGACATTCGCGTTCAATAAGCTCAGCAACACATTTGAGATTTTCGTCATCATAATTTGTTGTTAATGTAATTTATGTATTTTTGGTTGTGGTGGCAAGTGGTTCTAAGCCAAAGTAGTCAAGATTTCCGTATGTCTCCTTAATAAATGTCAAAGTTTACTTTGAAAAGTTTAGAAAAGTACTCTTTTTCCCAAACCATTTTCGCTGTTTAAAATTTCATAATAATTTATACAAACTGACCTACGGCAGTTTCTTAATGATCCTAACTGTATCTCAATAGTGTCAACATTTAGTCAAATTTTTTAAAGATTGAGTGATTGTGGCATGTGACTTTATTGTCCTTGTGATTCCATGTGGTTCCGAATATGGACTTTTAAAACTTTTTCTCTCCTGGATTTTCTAACTTGGGGCTTGGATTTCCGGGAGGATTCTGATTTTTTTTGTTTGTTTGTTTGTTTGTTTGTTCATTTTATTCAGTTCCTTCTGACTTCCCGTCCCAGTTTTCGCATAGCTAAAATTATCACGGTTAAAAGCATTTGGTTTTTATGTGATCTGAAAAGGGACCTCAGCTCTATCTTTTTATTTTATTTTATTGTTTAAATAAGTTAAAGTAGCATCCCCGAGAAATTAAAGGCATTTATTGTTGTAAGAAAGTATATTTTCACTTTTCCCAATAATTTAAAGGTAACAATTTGAAGACTGAAATGAGAAACAACATACATAAATTTATTTTAAAATCTTTTCGAAATCTTCTTCATATTCTTCTATTTGTTGAGAGCCCACGACCAAAAAAACTGTTTATTATATTTTATTATATATTAAATCCACGATGGTAAAGAAAATTGGTGCATATGATATTAAAGATCAATATTTAAATGTAATGATAGGCAATAAAACAAGAGAGAAGATCAATCAAAGCAATATATATTAACGCAGTATTCTGAGAAGTGTCACATTGTAAAAAAAAATTGATAGAAAACGATGGAAAAAAATAATAAAGCTTCACCCGCCCCAGCCCTTGTAAACACACTTATCTTTCTTTTAACCCAATGACGAGCAAAAGTTTTGAACGTGTTTGATGCTTTTATTTTATTTGTGATTCCCATATAGATGTAGACTACGTTATACTTATTATTATAGCATATTTATTATCCAACTGACGTTATTTGAAACAAAAAGCACATTTCCATGTGGTATTTAATGTATTTCTCAAAATCAATAGATGCACGTAATGCTGCTATTTGACTGGAGGGCAAGTTGATGATTGTATACTATAACATTGTAGGATGGATGTTATCGAGCCACAATTAGATGTAGACAAGAGGTACAGGATCATTATGCATGTCACTAAACATTGAAAATAATTGTTGGTTCTTTATATATTGATTTTTAAAAATGAAAATAAACACAAGCCATACATTTTAATTGATATAAATGTAACATTTAAATAGTTTTGAAAAATAAAATTTGCAACAAAGGTGTAACAACTGAAACGGTCAAACAATAATGTTGTTGTTTCCAACGAGATGGGTGTGGTTTATGGTTCAAACATTAGAAAATACGCCCCAGGGTCTGGTTCAAACTTTGTCTGTAACATCTTTTGTTGTTTTTTTAAAAACTTTTTAGCCATAATTTCAGCGTCGTCCAACCTGGCCAGGTATATAGCTCTTCCTCTCGAGAGGAAAAGAATATTTAAAAAACTGTCATTTATTGAAGCTGTCACGTCACGGGCTTGGATACCACGTGACAGGGCCACGGTCAACCAACCGTGAACGGTCTTGAATAATAATCAAACTTGTATGTTTCAGCTCGTTGTGTATTAGGTGGTACTCGTCATAATGTGGGTTAGCTGGGTGTTTAAAACCAGAAAGGGGGGCCGGGGTGGAAGGTTAGATGTAATGGCTTTGCAGGTCAGGTGATCTCAACTTTTGCTGCTATACTTTCGCAATTTCCTTCAATTAGCGCTGTCCGACAGGCCTATTAATCTTTAATTTTAGATAGGAAGCTGGGAGAGAGAGAGAGAGAGTTAAATTTGTTTAACTGATATTTTTAAAACATGCAGCATGCAACTTGTATCGAATGTCATGTCTCTCTCTCTCTCTCTCTCTCTTCTCTCTCTCTCTCTCTCTCGCTCTCTCTCTCTCTCTCTCTCTCTCTCTCTCTCTCTCTCTCTCTCTTCGGTATCCAGCATTTAAAAATAATAATTTTAAAAAAAAAAAATGTTAAAAGAGTTTCCAGCAAAATTTTGTAATTCTGGAAAATATATTTTTAAAAATTAATTTAGCAAATAAACATGACTAATTGTGTCACAAACTGATAACTTAGACTAGACTTTTATCATGTAAAAAATTGGTTAAATCATCAGTATTTTATAGATTTACGAACAATGAACGAACTTGTTCGAAAGTGTAACCTTAAATTAAATGGAGGGAAAAAAACTTCTTCGGAAATTGTACCAGTAAACCCCGCATATAAATGAACATTTAGCACCATTAGAGCTTACTTTAAGTATAATGTAATCATTCAATAATTAATTTATTCAGTATAATTTAGTATTTTCCCTTTTCTCTAGGGCACCAAAAATGATTGAGCCAAACAAGGTACTTTTCTGAAACCAATCTAGTAAGTGATAATATAGATGCGTGTATGTCAGTGGCGTAGCTGGGGGTGGTCCGCACCGGGCGACTCACATTTAGAGGGCGACATTTGTGAGCATTTGAAAAGTTCAGCAATGCATCACTATAGTATGTTATTAGGGCATTTAGTAAAATCAAAAGGAATGCCTTCAAGGAGACATATCGAATATTTGCTTAACTTTTTTTTTCATTCTGAAAATGAAGAAGACTATAATTGTTTACTTATTCACACAAATGTACGTCTGTTATATAAAGGTGCATATTGAAATCGATTTTATGCTGTAATTGATTTATTATTGGAATTCCTGGAAAGGAAAGACAATGATTTGCGACACAAATAACTCAAATGACATATCCTTTATGACTGATTTATTGTCCAAATTTAACAAAACAATTTGAAAGTACAAAGTGACCAATTAAATTTAATCCAAACTAAAAGCGTAATAACTGGATTTGTTGCAAACTTTTTTCTGTACAAACAACTTAGAAAGAGGAGAATGCTCACTAGAGGAGGGCGAGAGGTGCAGACTGCACCGAGTGGCAAAAAAAAGTAAAATTATCTTTGCTCTCTTTATTTAGCGCTGGAAAACTAGGGGCGCTTCTATGGGCTAGAGGGCCATGCATTAATGACGTCACGTCCTAGGGGGGGGGGGAGAGGACACGCATCTGTGAAGATGTGTGACGAAGGGGTGGGGTGTGTTAATTATTTTTTTACATCACATCAAAAACGCGCTACTTAAAATAAAAGTTCCACTTAAATATTTGATTGATTGTTTAAACATTTATTTAATGGCGTTTTCAATGGCTTCATGCGTGTTTCAATAATAGAATGCAGACTTAAGCTAAAAACATATTTAAATGACCAAAATAATTAGCAACATGCAAATTTTCATTAAGAAAATGGCGCTTTGGAGGAGGGGGATGTCAAAGCTTTATGACGTCTAATCGGAAAAAGGGGGGTCTACGTTTCTGTGAAAAAGTAAGACGCAGGTGGAGGGTTGGATAAAACTCGGCAACCTCGTGTGATGTCACTTATGGACGCCCCCTTAATTGGTGAAAGGGTGACATCATGAGCTACCGCACCGGGTACATTAATCCTAGCGACACCCCTGATACCTACAAAATGAAGAATTTGAACATCAAAGAAACTACTGTTTAGACATTGATAAAAAAAAAATTCAGTATTGAAAGAAAAAAAAAGGATCCAGATTTTTATGGCTGTACCTACACTACAAGAAGGCGCATTACTTAAGAAAAATGCGGGGACAGACCCCTTGATCTATTAAAATTTATTCAACACTATAGATTGGAAATGTCTGTAGATCTACCCAACAATGTAATTTTGCTAAGAATTTTTCAAAAATTGCTATCAGTGTCGCTAGTTGTAAAAGGAGCTTCTCTAAACGGAAGTTGATTTTTTTTTTAAAGTAACTTCGTCCCACAATCAGGGATTTAAGACTACAAAATCTTGCAGTATTGTCAAAAGAACATTATATTACAAATAATTTGAAATTTTGTTAGCATAATACACGGTTTTTCTTCTATGAAAGTTAGTAAAAATAAATTTAGAAATATGTTTATATACTAATGTCCACAATTTCTTTGTATAAAATAATTTATCTATAAATACAAAATAAAAGCATATTAATTGGTAATATTTTAATATTGGTAATATTATTTTTGGGGGGAGAGTAAATTCGGAATATGTTTTGTCTCATGGGGGAGGGGGGTTCTACGACCTCAGTAACTTTCTTGTGGCCTTTATATAAAAGTACCGTGTATATTTATACGTGTGTATTAATAGGTATATCATTTATCCGGTCCGCTTTTATTACTGCTTATATAAATATGGCATGCAATGGTAAAAATGTTTCCCACCTTAACTTCGCTTCAATTACA
This sequence comes from Radix auricularia, assembly GCA_002072015.1. NCBI lineage: Eukaryota > Metazoa > Mollusca > Gastropoda > Lymnaeidae > Radix > Radix auricularia. The sequence continues at coordinate 499,519 of MUZC01004546.1, read as the reverse complement.
ATTATTTATTCATGTTTATTAATTTATAAAATCCATCATATGAATGACTAAATGGGCCATCCATAAATGACGTCACGCGATTTTGGCTGATTTTTTACGCTCTTCCCACTCGCCAAAAGTCGTCATAAAAACTGAGACCTCTTTTTTCAATATGACGACACAAAACTTTGCCCCCCTCCCCCATAAAAGCCGCATTTTCTTTTTGGAAACGAGCATGTTTCAAATCAATTTTTTTTCATTTTAGTATGTTTTTAAAATGTCACTAAAAAGAGTGTCAGTAATTAAATATTTAAGTGAAACTTTTAATTAAAGTTGCGCTTTTTTATGTGAAGTGACATTTATTTAACACAAAACCCCTCGTCAAATATCGTCACAAATGTGTGAATCCCCCCCCCCCCCCCGGTGCGGCAAAAGTTCGAGCTACGCTACTGGTGTATGTATTTTATTATTTATTCTAAATTGATTCGAACCCCTTCATATACAATTTTAGAATGCCCGGGAGAAACCCTCCCGGTATGACTAAACCTTCAAAACTGTTGAGACTGTGTTATTGACATGTAGTGTTCTGTTCAGAGGCGTCTATAAGGCCTTTGGCTTAGCACTGCTTAAATGAACATCTTTACAGGAATGGGGGGGGGGGGGGGGAGGTTGGGTGTTGAAGATAATTCGTTCAGATATTCGGCACTTCGGGCCTTCTCCGTATTTTAACAATTAAAAAAAAAAAAATTAAAATTCACAGATTAATTATTGCAACTGGAGAAATCCCGGAGATATAGGATGTTTTAAACAGAGGTGTCACTAGGGCGGGTGTCATCCAATGCGGTAGCTCATGGTGTCACCCCATCACGACTTAGCTACTTAGCCTGTATACCTCCTTCGAGCTATTATTATAAATGGTACATACAGAATTTTACATGTTTATGTCACCCCTTGTAATGGTGCTTACCCGGTGCGGTCCCCACCGCCCTCACCCCCAAGTGACGCCTCTAGTTTCAACTCTTTCCCAGCTAACTCATTTTGGAAGCGGCTGATTGCCGTTCTTCCGACCTTAGTGTAGACGCCCCTGGTAGTGTTCAAGAGTATTCTTTGGTGGGAACTGAAAGGTTATATTCCACAGAGCTAAGCTGGAACGATCCAACCATTATATAGGACAAGGGCAGGTTTTTGCCACGATGACGCATGCGTCCCATGATCGTTGGGGAACAGGAGACCAGGGTCAGCGGCAGAGGCGTCGCTAGGGTTGGTGTCACCCGGGGCGGTAGCTCATGGTGTCACCCGGGGCGGTAGCTCATGGTGTCACCCCCTCAGATTTAACCCATAGAAATCCTCCGAGTTTTCAAGTGCCAAATAACGGGAATATATAGAATTTTACGGTCTGGTGTCACCCCCTGATGGTGTCAACCGGGGCGGCCCGCCCCCTCCGCACCCCCCCTAATGACGCCACTGGTCAGCGCAGCGGTGACAGGCAACGTTAAAGTGGGAGGAGAATTGAGTATATAAGTGTTGACTGTCCGCTGACAAAGTCAGAGCATAACAAAACCTGAACAGCTTTGCTGAGGGTCAAGGACGTAGCACAGACCCTTCATCCCCCCCCCCCAAATCACACAGGCTGCATGATCAAATAGTTGAAGGTACAGCCCAGCTGCCAACTGATCCATGAATATTTTACCTTATACCAGGGCTGTTCGTTAAGCATTGACATCACTGGGAGGGCGCGGGCCTCAGTGGGGGACATTCATCCCAATGGACAAAAAATATTTGCAAATGAGCATAAGAGCTCGCTCGAGCAGTTCGTGGAAATATAACACATAGAGTTAGAGAAAACAACAAGGGGGTCAAGACAGCAGAATAATGCCGAGAACTTCTTGGGTGTTGTTCTGGGTCCATGGAGAAAGATATGGGGACAAGATAGGGAGAATGAAGAGTCAGAGAGAGAGACAGAGAGAGAGAGAGAGAGAGAGAGACCAAGAGAGGAAGGGGCTGGATGAAGAAAGATAATTCGATATAGTGTAGGCGAGAGCAAGATGGAAAAACACAGACAAGAGACACAGATGTAGAGAGATGTTGAGACAGAGAGGATGGAAAAAGAGAAGAGTTGAAAGGGGGAGATGGAGATAGTGATAAAGTAGAATGAGGTAGAGAAAGAGGAATTGACTGTAAAAATATGAGACTAAATTAGAGGACAAGGAGCCCCGTTATAATAAATAGCCAATGTGGTGTATTGTCATACAACACAGGCCAAGTTTTTTTAAAAAAAAACACTGAGCCTGGCTGTTTAAAAGAGAAAACGTTCACGGAATCTTGCGACAGAAACTCCGGTAACATTATAATTTATACAGTGGCACATACGAACCTCATATTCAGCCATGTGTCTTCAAAGCACAATATAATATCTTATTTTTGAAAAGGATCTCTGCAAGAGATTTCTTAGAAACTTTGTCATCGAATTCTAGTGTTTAGACTAGGCGTCGGTCAGATATTTGCGCAGCTTAAAGGGAAGATTGGTGGCCGACAAACTCAATACGAAAGAGCTTAAATTTTTTTAAAATAATGAAAAAAAATAATAAAAAATATTTAAAAAGCAGGACGATCAAAATTTGTTTGAAGGCCCGAATTCTATCAATAATCTGTAGATATCATGGGGTTATTTTGATATCCTTAGCAACTTTGCATTAAATACAACAAGATATATTAATAACCTTTTTTTAACATAAAACTTAATTAACGTGAGCTTTGATATAAACCCATGTGTAGTCGATTTGCCGAGCTCCACTCATGCCGTTAAGTTAAGGACCCGCATCTAGCGCAACCGCTAATTCTAATTGCTGACCCCCGACTAAGACAAACATAACCAACCGTATCTTGCTGTAAACTCGTGCCCCCTACTCCACCCCAAACATACTACCCATAGTATATATATATATATGATAAGACTTCACATCTGGTCTTATGATTGTCAATGTCCTTTTTGCCACGGGTAATTGCCCCAAAGATTTATCTTTAAAATTTAGCTCCTCAGTAAAATATGAGGTTTTTTTTCAGCAATCGTTGGAGAATGATGCATTTAAAAAATAAAAACATCAACGGTACGTAAAAATCCATTTAGGTTAAACATGCTATGAGTTAACAGTGAATTTATTTATTTATAGATTGGTTACACAAACGTAATTATTTGATCAGAACAGGTGTGAGATCACTTTAATTTAACTGTAACATTACTAACCTTTGTTACCTAGACATGGCAAATAAACAATAACCTTGATCAAAAGTGCTTTGTTTTTTGTTTGGGGGTGGATGTCCATAGAGCTTGATTGACGGCAGTCATCTTGTCACAAAAGGTGTAGGGGGTCATCATGAGACATGTCACAGTAAGGATAAGGGGGTCATCATGAGACATGTCACAGTAAGGATAAGGGGGTCATCATGAGACATGTCACAGTAAGGATAAGGGGGTCATCATAAGACATGTCACAGTAAGGATAAGGGGGTCATCATGAGACATGTCACAGTAAGGATAAGGGGGTCATCATGAGACATGTCACAGTAAGGAAAAGAGGGTCATCATAAGACATGTCACGTTAAGGATAAGGGGGTCATCATGAGACATGTGACAGTAAGGATTAGGGGGTCATCATTAGACGTTACAGTCACAGTAAGGATAAGGGGTCATTATAAGACATGTGACATTAAGGTGTATTGGGTCAATATAAGACAATTCACTGTAAGGTGCAGGGGGATCATCATGAGAAATGATACCTGCCTATGGCTTACCTTAACCTGGTTATTTACAACCACAAAAACACTAACAACTTCAGCAATGAAAATCTCATTAACGCAAACTTTGGCTCGTTAGCTACATTGGTTCTTTGGACAGGTCAAGTAACTTTAAAATAACAAATACAGAACAATCCTAGGGGAATAAGTATATTATCATACATCTATTAACAGATGTATTAGATTTAGGTTTGAAATGTAACTTTATTTTATTCCAATGTATTAAAGTGGTTCCTCACTCAAGTTATCTATTCCTAGCTTTGAAAATCACATAAATATTCCTTAACTCAAACAAATTCAGTCATTGATTTAATTCTATATTAAATCTAGCATTGGGTTTGCCTGTGATTCATTTTCAGGATTGCAATTTTGTATGTTTTAAGTGCCCCTTTTATTTCTAACTCAAAATTAATTCTCTACCCTAATAAAATTCAATAACATTAATACATTTCAATAATTTAACTCTTAACAACATTAAAAGACAAAGGAAATAAGTCATCATGGATCACTCAGTTTTCTTTTATTAATAACAGGAAAATATGACGTTTTTGAAAAAACAAAAAAAAATCAGGAAAAAAGAAATAATATTTGACTATTTCTTCACATTCACATCATTTTGATAACAAACCGATCCCTGATAAAATAAATCCAGAATTTTATAGAAATTCAATTAATTTTCATCTTCATTAGAATTAAACTCAGTTTAAGGACATAAAGTAAAAACTTGATTTATTTGGGGGAATAAAATAAAATGCACCTACTACATTAGTGTGGATTTAATCTACTACATTTTGTCCTGGATTGAAATCCCTATTTAAGAATATAATCTATAACATCTTACTCAAGCAAAAAATATGCTTCTAACAGGTCAGGTTGCTATATATTATGAAGATCTGGCTTGACACTAATAAACATTTTAAAAATGTAAATAGCTAAAGGAAGGTTGGATTGACTTCTTATACATTTGTATTCGTCCACAAATTGAAAATGTGTGTTTTAAAATAGATGGCAAAAGTTTTTAAACAAAAATCAAATGTATAATATACTTTTCTTTTTTAGAAAATGGAAACATTCCATACAATGGTGAAGTGTAAATTAACATAAAATTGAAACAAATACTTAAACTAAGCTATATATATATATTTTGATCATGACAGTTTATTAAAAAGCAACACAAAGATATTATGTTAATATAAAACAGGAATACTTTCAAAAAGCAAAGTCAACCAAGTTATAAAAAATTTTTTTAAAGCAAATAAAAATATATCACAGTTATCTGGTAAAATTATTTGTGGACTTAATAAAGTTGAGGATGAATATATCTCATGAAAAAAACTGTCATGGATTTCAGTATCTAAACAAAACTATAACTGTAACAACATTTCTCATATTGATGTTGGTGTTGTATAATCTTTAGAACAAAAAAATACTTTCTTTTTTTTATTCTTCATTAGACAGTTTTTGTACTTAATAATTTCACCTGAAAAATTATTTGAAAAATTATTTTGTTATACATACTTAAAAACTGATCAGCACAGTGTTGCTCCAATAAAATGTCTTTTGGTTCAAATTTAACAGTTTAATGCCAGCAGAAAAAAATATACAAAGTGCTATATTTTGAAAAGATTATGTCCAAAGCAAAAAAATAATTAATTATAAATCAACAACTGGCTGCAATGAAGCACAAACTCCATAACAAAGGATCAATGAGGTTACAGCTCTGTTGGCAGTTCATAGCATCAGTGAGAATGATTATGAAATAATATTGATGCGCATTGAGTAATAAATAAGCAAAATTTAAATAAATTTCATTTAATTTAGAAATTGGAGTTGTCACCCATCCCGAGAAAACAAATAGCTCTCCTCCCCAGAAAACATATCTTTGATAGGTACTAAATGAAATCATGACTACAGCGATTACAAATTTAAACTATATTTATCTAGCAAATTGTTTTGAAAACTACACTTAAAAGAAGCCAAACAAGAAACCTTGCCAAGACAGCTCCACTCATGAGATGAATTGGTCCAAAAATGAAAATTTGGCCTAAGTGGTTAAAATCAAATAAAATACAAAAATAACTAAAGAACCCATGATGATGTTAAGCTTAGAAAAATCAGTGCCATCTTTCAGGAACACTGTTGGGAGTCACTGTTAATAAAAAAAAAAGTCCCATTTTTTAAAAAGGGCAATAGTTAAACATTTAAACATGGAAAGTAAAAAAAAAGTAGAGAAAAACAAATTACATTCTCAATTAGGGAAAACAAAGTTATAGAAGGAAAATGAAAAATTGGGACCTGTAGGTAGAAGAAAAAAAAATGTTAAAAAGTCAAAATTATTGTAAGCAAATCTAAACCAAACCAGTTGATTCAGAGACAGGAAATAGATTTTTTAAAATTTGACATAGTTTTACTAGATCTTATAGTATTTGCTGAATAAAAAATTGTAGTAATAAATTATAATTTTTTAAAATGATTGTGGTTATTATCTTGGCCTGTGTTAAAGTCATTTCTTACAATCTTAAAACCTATAAGGGTACTTGTGGTTGTAACAAATAGAGGACCACTGACCCAGAAAATAATATAATGTCAGGAGACAGATCTTGTTAACTATAAATGAGAAAAAAAAAACGTTTTTACAGTTTTAACAAAAAATTCTTCTCAATATAAATCTGAGGTTAGTCTATTGAAACAATGGCACTTGGGGCAGACAATCTCACTTCACTTTGGGGTGACAGCAAAATTTTACTTGAGGCAGACACTCACATTTCACACTGAGTTGGTTGACCACATTGAGGCGGTCAATCATATTTCACCTTGGGGCAGCCAATCAATTTCCATAATGTACTTGGGGGAAAGGCAATCACACAAATAAGCCCAAAAACTATAAACCATACAGCACTTTGGGCAGGGCATTGTTTCCATATAGGAAGAAAAATTAAATGTTCCACAGGAGGGAAAAGAGAGTGCATATATGCCAATTTATATGGCCATTAAAATGATTAGGTTCAGACATAGTATGATCGTTTTTTGCTACTCTACAATTTAGTGACAAAACAACATTGTGAATAATGTTCCCCCTAAGCTATCTACCAAACACTACCGCTGCGCAGCAGTTTACAGTTACTGCGCAACAAATTTTGGTAAGTGCTTTGAGGAAAAAATAATTGTGAGTTGGTGACTAGATTTAAAAGGCAACAAAATAATAAAACACAACCTTTAAACCATTATTTGAAACCTGATTTACAAGCTGGTTTTCTGATGATGTGGACTTTAAAAATTTTAGAATAGAATTAGAACATATAGTTTTAAAATGTTAAAAATATAAATTTTAAAAATATGTATGACCCTATTTGATAAAGCAACTTTAAATGAAAAATTCTAGGTTGCAAATAATATTGTCGGGGTCATTTTTTAATTTTTAAAAAACGGAAATAGATACAATTATTTACAAGATTTCTAAAATCAAAGATTTTCTTTAAAATAAAATTAATTGTCTAGTGTAAGTCTTGATCATCTTGACTAATTTATCTACCTTTTTTTTAAAAAAAAATAATAAATTTTTCTTTAAATTTTAAAACAAAAACATTGAAATAAAATTGTTACAACAGGAAAAAAAATATCTGGGCATGTACTTTGCAATGAGACCAATTTCAACATTTTATCGTTATAATATAATGCAAATTTTATATCACATAGTTTAATACAATCAACATGAAACATGCAAAAGTTTATCATGTGCTCCTAGGACACGAGCTTCTATAATTAGATTTGTTAATTTGTATTTTACATTCCCATTGATTCACTTACATTTTTTAGTCTTATAAATATATTTAAAAACAAAATTAAAATGTAAATTAAAAAAGTCTTTTTGCACCTTATCTTCCCCACTTTCAAAACAATGAAGACAAGTTTGTTCTAGCAGGTGAAGTACTCCATATTTTAAAAAAAAATAAACTATATGCATGTTGCCATTCATTATAAAGCATGGAACTAGAAAAGCTAGTTCACTTTGAACTTTTGTGACAGAGATGTGAAAACAAATATCTAACTAAACTCAGATAAATGTTATTCTTATAAATCAGTATCACAGAGGAGTTGAGAGACTTGTAAGATGAATGCAAGTTGCTATTTTAAAAAAAAAAAACTTATTTGAGAGGTTAATGTGGGAATCATTTTCTCTGAGAGTCCCAACACCTCAACAGACCCTACTTAAAATTAAACAATTAAGTTCAAGGGTACAAGAATAGGCCATTGAGCCAAAAGGTGTATGTCAACTGTGAGTCTCCCTTATCCATGTCCAGGCTTGAGGGGAAAAAAAAAGTTTTTGCAGAAGTCTCCAGATTACATACATTTGATCTGCAATAAATTCTTTGGCACAAGGTTGAAATCATAATCAAGACTAGGTTGATGAGATATATATTTATATAGATATACTTATAAATAATACAGATTATCACATGCATTTTGTGGATATGTGGTTACTTCAGGACAGCAAACACATGGAACAGTAAAGTAAAAGTTTCAATGAAAAATATGATGTCCATTAATTAACTAACTATAGATAAAAATATGAGGACAATTTTTATTTTTTAATGAAGCTCAGAACAGTCTGATGACATAAAAGACACACTTGTTAGAAAAGTAATTGATTTTTTTTTAAAAAGTATCTTGTCAGACAGTTATGCTTGCAATTTCTGTCTGTGGAGTTATATTGTTCACATAGAGTATACTATAAAACGAGTGTGAAAAAAAAATCTCAGAAAGAATGATATTTTACACAGTTAATTATTTTGAGATTTATTATGTTTTACTTCTCTAGAAATAAATATTTCTGACGTATCTTTCACGTCCCAGGAAATAACAATTCCTGACATCTTTTTATCCCTCAAAATGATTAACAATTTAATTGCAAGTATGCCCCTACTTGACAAAGCAACTTTATATAAATTTTAGGGTCACAAAAATACTATTGTCACGATGTCGCAAGCTTTCTCCAAATTAATAAAACAATAAATACATAAAAAAGGACTACTCTTAGAGTAAATATATTTTTTAAAATTATAAATTTATTAATTACATAAAGTGGGTAATCATTTAACTGGCACAATTGATAATAATGGGTTTTAAAGTTGCCAGTAATTTTATTTATAAGTTTATTAGTGGTTGAATGTTTTATATTTAAAATTTACAAACCAAAAAGTTTTGGGTTAACTCTTTATCTTTAACTCAGTAATTTTTCAATTCAATATCATGGTAGAGACCTGTATGAGCCTCCCCCACTCTTCAGTCTATATAAAAAGAACCATTCTTTTGTTGAGTATGATACAAACATGATAAAATGGAAGACACTTAAAAAGTAACATCAGCTTTTGGTGTGTGATAAACAACTAGAGTATTGATGTTTGCCACGGCCAAGTTTTAGCTGAATGGGAAAGGGCCTGAAGAGTGTGAATGCATACTACAGGTTGTGTGTAAATCAATGAATCACCACCAAATACCTAACAAAACAAATATCATTTTAGTGCTTCAATTTCTAAATTCTAGACGTGAGTGGCTAGAACATAGATGATGTGAGTGGCTAGAACATAGATGATGTGAGTGGCTAGAACATAGATGATGTGAGTGGCTAGAACATAGATGATGTGAGTGGCTAGAACATAGATCATGTGAGTGGCTAGAACATAGATCATGTGAGTGGCTAGAACATAGATGATGTGAGTGGCTTGAACATAGATGATGTGAGTGGCTAGAACATAGATGATGTGAGTGGCTAGAACATAGATGATGTGAGTGGCTAGAACATAGATGATGTGAGTGGCTAGAACATAGATGATTTGAGAAACAATGCACCTTCACATACATATTGTACATACATACATTTATATATATGAGTAACAAATCAGTTTTTACATAAAATTTTAAAAAATTAAGGAAAAGAAAACTTTAAACCTAGAAACCTCAGTTTTGTAATAAGCTGTGAAGAGCTAAACAAAGTTCACTAAAGCCAAAACTAATTATATTTTCACATGCAATCTTACCTCAAAGCCAACAAATAAAGACCATTTGTGAGAGATCAGAAGGGGAAAAATGTGTTGTAACAAAAAATTGTAAATAAAAAATAAAGTCTTTTTTTATCACAAAAGTATGCAACTTGGCCATCAATTAAAAATTTTTTAACTCTTGACACTCAGAAATATTGAGTGATAATTTTGTTTCTAGGAAAGAACATGCAGCATAATTTGAACATGGGCTCACCAGAAACATGTTTATATTAGTCGTATAATAGTATTAATGACACTCAGAGGATAACATTGATCACAACTCAAGCTCATGCACAGACCTCATGGAACTGAAGGAAATATTTTCCAACTCTCTTATCTTTCCAACATACACATGCATGCATCACGACCGACTACAACACACTTGAATACACTCAAGCGATGCAGGGGGTTTTAACATGTGTTAATGTCAACTAATCAGTGTGATGACACACAACTGTTTTCTCAAATATCCTGCAGCACACAACTGTTTTCTCAAATATCCTGCAGCCTAGGAAGCCTTTTTTCAAAACAAAATATTTTTATACAAAATAAATCGGTGCATTATCAACAAAGTACTAAGTCAGCCGTTGATGATTCAAATGTTAAAATGGCAACAACATTTGATAACAAAGAATACAGAGTGGAGATTGTCAGCAGTTGTAACATGCAAAGGTTAGGATTACACATTTAAGTCTAAGGATAAAAATAACAAAACAGAATGGCCGGGGATTAAACTACAACATTTTTTATGTTCTCATTACCATTTCCTCTTTTTCAAAAAAAAAATGTGTATGATAATCTCAGAAAAGATTTTAAAATTTTAGAAATCAGATCATCTATTTGTTTATTTGCACTGCCCTACCCCAAAACATCTTTAGATTTAAGCAGTTGCAGCTATAGCAGAATGAAGAGGATTAAATGCATTTTAAAAAACCAAATGAAGAGTAATGATTTAAGTGTAAGCTACAACTTTAAAACAAAGAGAGCTGTAATAAAGTTTATTCTTTTATCCTGTTGTACAAACAGTGAATATACAGTTTTTTTGTAAAATAAGACCATGGGCAAAAATAAACCAACCAGTAAAACACCAATACTGTGTAAAAAAGCTTCATTTAAATAAAAAAATGTCGATAAATTGCGATGCCATTTATAACAATCATTTGTTAAGTAATATTAACATAAAACACAGTTTAGAGGGACACAAACCTAAACAATTTATTGCTAATTGCCTCATATTAGCTTAATGCTAATTTAAACCGAGCCATGAATGAATTTTTATTTACTTTTTAGAAACTGAGTTCACAAAACATAATATATATTTTCAATACTACAATACAGAAATCATGATAATTTGCTTTTCAAAAACAGATATTCAAGTATGCAACCATAAATCCCACAAGGTCTTTATTCCAGCAAGAAGTAACTTTCAAGTTTCTAACTTTATATATATGAGCTTTTTTTGTCTGAAATCAGAGTGCTCATGCACAACCATAACAATAATTGATTGTTGACTACTTACTACTATGTTTATAATACCTTATATAAACTATATTATATATTTGCACAGAGACAAGCCAGCAAGGGAGAATCTTACAGGTTAAAAAAAAAATTATTAAAAAAAAATAATAACAAAATTTTTAAAAATAACTATTCACTCAGAGTTATTCAATCGTCACTTGAACTCCTGGAAAAGCATGCTGGGAACTTCCAGGGCTTGGACCCTCCGATGGCTCTCAGGGCCAGCCACTCCTGCATATTGGGAACGGTACCGACTATGGATTCTTCCTCCTGTTGAGTCAAGTTTTGCCCAGGCTTGTAGGACTTGTGGGCTCCGTTGCCGACGACCGACTGATGGGGCTGAGAGTTAGCAGCAGCTCCTGACCTCGTGTCCACAGCCTGGTCTGGTGAGAGGGCAGAAGAGGCAGTGTCACACACTGGAAACAAAGTCAGGGGAGGCTAGTCACATTGCATGCGGAATGTGGCTTGAGCAACATTGCAAGTAATAAGTAAGTTAATAACAGTAAATTGCAAATTTGTGATGTATGTTAAGAAAATTTAGTTCAAGACTTTCACAACTTTTTTTATTTTTAAGATTATCAAAAATTGGGGTAAATAAAGTGAACAGATAGATACCTAACATGCAAGAGAGAGAGAGGGTAAATTAAACACAAAACCAGGCAAACACTAAATTCACAAATTAAAGTAACAAAACTTTACATTAAAAAGTACTTTACTGTTTCTTTTTTTTTCCCAATTACTTTACTATTAAATGGCCAAAAATGGTTATAAGGTGAACAGGAAAACCATTTTAATAAAATTCAACTGTCTAAGTAATATTATAAATATTTTTATTGAAAGCATACAGATTTAAACATGCTAAACAAGCAGTGACTTACTTATGTTGTCCATCAGTTTGTTGGATGACGGCTTCTGGCTGGGCTGGCGCTTGAGCAACAAAACTATGCCCTGCATCTGCTGAAAAATGGCCAGCTCGGTAACACTCTGCCTCACTTCCTCATTGGTTATCAACTTGCCAAGATGGAGGTTCACATATTCAAAGTCAGTGCCAAGTTGCACAGCTCCCCACAAGCTGATGAGACAAAAAGATATGGCAACACTTATTAGATAGATAGCAAGTGTGTGGTTAATTAAATTTGATGTAAGGAAAAAAAAAATTTAAATTTAGTTTTAAAATAAAAGTCAATTAGGTTTTGAGAACAATAGCTTTTCAGGTCAAAAGTTTATGGTTGTCAAAAATTTACGGTCACCAAAAATAGGCAAGGGTGAAGATGAGGAAATAAAATGCCAAGTTGATAAATTATGTTGCTGACCTAAATCTTATTTTTTCTTTCAAAATGGCATTAATGAAGCCATTACAAAATGCAACGGTGACCATTGACAGGACCCCAATTTGGGATGTGGTGGACAACTTGGACATCCCTTGCACAATAGAAGCCAGCAGATGGTCAACTCCTTCTGTAATGTAGGTACTTGCTACAGATAGTTCTTCTGGAAAAAAAAAAAAATAATTATCAAGCAATGGACAAATATAAATACTACATTATAACTAAATATACATCTTTCAATGCATTTAGAGAAGCAAAATAAACAGAAATGCATCACAGACATAGTAAACTCACAAAAAATATTACCATAAGCATATTTACCACAAGAAACAGTGAGGGTGGCTGCTTATAATTTATTTGTAAATTCATTGAAATGATTACATTTTCAGTAAAGATTATAGTGTTTTACCTGGGGCAATCTTGCGCTTCCACATTCTGGCAGGCAGCAAATTTTCTTGAAAAAAGTTATGGACATATTCGTTGTATTTGTCTAGAAAGCTTTTCATGGTAGATCCGCTTAAGGACTGGGAGAGGTTAAAACATGGATAAAATATATGTCATGTTGTTGAATAAGATTCATGATTTTATGATTACATCACCCCCAAATATTTTAATGATAAAAAAATAAAAATTTGAGAACCACATTTCTCAAAAATAATGTTTAAAAGAAAATAGAATTTAATAATGTAAAAATCAAAATAAAGTTAAATAGTTGAACCAAACTAATTTCTTTTTTTAAAAAAGATCAACAGCTTACTCCTAGAATCTACATTATTGCTTACTACAGATTTTGAAAGAAGGCAGGTACAATAAAGTCATAAATATTGCCATGCAGTTCTCACCTGTATCTGGCCACTCATGTAATTGATCTGTTGATTGAGCAGTCCCATCTGGCCCATGGCGAGCGTGTCAGCGACACGGTGCACAAAGTGGTCATCGTTAAGGTGCATGTTGTGTAGCAGATAGGAAACACTTTTTGTGGAGTCCACTAACATCTATGGACAAATTAACATAATTAACAAATGAAAATAATAATTTAGAACCAAATACCAAGATAAAAAATGTGCTTAAGTTTGACTTACTGCACTTTTATAAGAAGTCAAATGTTAAATTTATATGTGTAGAAATTGTTTCAGGGGATATAATGCAAACATAACTTTTATAAAATGTAAACATACTTTTTTTTAAAATGTCTATTAATAAAACAAATGTTGTTGCAAGGTCAACACAAATCCTGTTAAGAATAAATTTTACATGTTTTCATTCTAAGGCCTTTTAACACTAAATGTTGTTAATACTCGGTATCTATTAATGAAAAGCACTTGATCTCTTTTTTTCAGTACCTGTTAGACCACTGTTTGAAAAGATTCATTGACAATGAGAATACATATTGACCTCAAAGAAGCTAATATGTAAAAAAAAAAAATGACTGTCAACAGTTTCGCCACTCTAGTTCCCCTATAGCCATGCTCTAATGAATCATTCACCTTGAGATCACAGTGTGTCAGGAGCAGAAACTGGTTCACATTCCAAGAGGCCAGGAGCTGTTGTATTTTAGAGCTGCACCAGGTCATGGCCAGCTTGCAAGTGCTGACGATACGCCAGGCCACACCTGCGCACACACCCAGGTCAACGTCAGCATGTGGGCGAGCATGATCTGAATCTGCATGAGAAGACACATAAGCTTAAATCTATTTACTTTTAGTTATTTAAATGTATGCATTTCATAAAGACGATTTATTTACTTGACAATCAGTTAAATGAAAAGACTTTATCAAGCAAAAAAAAGGAAATTATTATTAGCAAAGAATTTCCACTACAAAGACTAAATACTGTACTTTAAAAAAAATTAAAGATCACAATGAATGGCAATGATGGTAGTCCATGTGCTCACAAAATATACAATAATGTAATTATAGTCTGTTTCTTATAAAGACAAGGAAAGCTATAAAAGCATATAACCCCGTGACCTAACAGCCTTCACTAGTCACCATCAGACGGCAAGATGCGAAATTTGATACACACTCTCTTTATTGGTTCTCAAAAAATACTGGACAGTAAAACTGTCTTTTTTAAAAGGGTTAACCAGTCCTTGCATACGAACTGACTTGACAACATTTGATAACATGTCGTTTTAATACTTTAAATACATAAAATTAAATATTAATCATTGCGGTTTACTTCTTTGTTGGAATGTTTTTTTTTTATTATTGTTTTTTTTTTAAAATTCTCTGTTTTGACGGTAGTGCAGCAGAGGGGAACACTAGTGTTGGTACATAATAGACGCTTGGATGTCAAATTAGAAAACGTTGGGCCATGCTTTCTGTTGTTGGTTCACAAAACGTAGTAAAACTTGAAACCAACGGTTAACCAATTAACCAGTCTTTTTTTAAAAAAGTTAACCGGTCCTCAAAAACAAGCGGTCTTAACAACCTTAATAATTATCAAACTTAAAGCAATTCATACAAGATCACTTAATTAAATCCCCAAATGGTGGGCTAACATTTTCTTTCCTTTTAACATTAGTTAAACAGCCAAAAACTTGAAAATAAGTTTCAAACATTTTTAGAAGCGCAGCATTGAAATATTTTGATATCTGGGACGACTAAATAAAATTATAAACAAACGTATTTTATTCCTCATATTAGGTAAATTGATCCTTGACTGCATAATTCAGCTGAGTTAGAAAGAAAATATAATAGTTACCTTGATTTTTTGGAAAAGAGCGGCATATCTCATGCAGGATGCTCATCAAAGGTTTGTACATATCCCTCAGCAAGCGTCCTGTTCGAGTGCTGTAAAAATCTCCACTAATCAAACAAGGCTGGCACTTGTCTGTTGATTCTGATGCCAACATTGCACTCAACACTACGAGACAGAGATGTGAAGACAATCAATTATGTGCTGTTTTTTTTATAAATACACTGTTACAAACCAAACATTACGCATGTAAATTTAGCTTATAGTAAAAAAATATCATTTGCAAAAGTTTATAAATTTTACATTGTTGACTTACAATTATCCCAGGCCCCATAAGATGATAAGGCATGAAGTCTGAACACAACTCCAAGCAAGGGCTGAACAGAAGATGGTGGAAACATATCTGTTGTAGGCAATTTTATTTTTGGTCATCAAGTGAAAGAGGAATAACTTAATAACATAAGTGCAGAAATGGCAATGATCATTTATTTGCATCATATAAACATATTTGCAGGCTGGTTTGGTGGAATAATTACATCATAATGAATTCATCGTTAAATTATTTTAAATAAATTGTTGCGTTTTGTCATTAAGATGACATTTTAAAGCAAGATTTAAATAAAAAAGATCAACCACAAGTATTTCTGAATGGATTCATTACATAAAAACCAGGAGAAAAAGAAAAACAAAATTTTTAGAGACAGAATTTTATCACTCCAGTTACCTTTATAACAAACATGCTCAATCATATTCCTGAGTACAGCAGACACAGTGTCACTGAAGAGAAGCACAGATCCCATTTCTGACTGCAGCAGACATTTCCTTCCGCTCCAGGCAGGTTCATCAAGGAACAAGTCTAGATTCCTGCCCAGATGAGTCCACATGGAATCCATGTAGTGAGCAACAACTGCACTGCGTATTGTATTGTCAGCGTTGTCTCCCCACGAAACCGTCTTTCGCTGAGAGTCTGTGCGCGTCATGACGGGAGTCTCCCCTTGAAACTGCACCCTGGGGGGCCTTCCTACAACAGGGCTCAGGGGTGTTTTAGAATTTCCCTGTTTGTTGCCATGGCGGGCCCGATGCTGTTTGTGAGGTTCATTTTTTCTCAGCAGAGAGGTAGAGTTGCAAACAATCAGGAGAAAGCTCTCTGCAAACTCCTGCTCCTTCTGTGAAAAGTGCAGAAGTGGTGAAACAAGGTTGGAGAGATCGGGGGCCCTGACTGGGCCCACTTGCAGAAATGTCGCGTTGAGACTGGCACTGCTCCCGGTGAAAGTGTGATAGTCTGAGGTATCACTGTGCATCATAGCAGAATGGGGCTGGTTCTGGTGGGGGAGGTAGTGATCCCACTCGAAGCTTGGTAGATTGCCGCAGTTCAGCATGCGAAGGAAGTGTTCGTTTTGTGTGAAGAACTGATGAGTGAGCTTGGAAGCATACCTGGATCTCTCGTTGGCTAGGATGCTCAGGATCTTGGTGAATGGAATAGTCCTAAGCGGCTTGGTTACAGCCGAATTAACTACAGATGAACTAGCATTGCTGGTGCTGGCAAACAGGTGGATGCCAAAAGTCAGGGATTTATCGACCTGGTAGTGCAGCTTGAGACCATTGACAATGATGTTGAAATCCTCCAGCCCCCTGGTGATGTTCCACATAAACTCGGGGGTCAAGGCCTCCAGGTTACCGTGGGCGAACACTTCAAACCCTATGTGGATCAGCTGGTCGAGATTGCAGACCGCCCTGAGGATGGCCGAGGTTAAGACCTGCATGATGTGCTGCAGCTGGAGACACAGCTGGCCGAGTCTTGGTTGAAGCCAGCGGTTGGTGTTCAGCCTCTGCTTGATGCTATTCCAGTGGGCCACGTGGAGCCGCAGATCTTCGCACAATGCGTTCAGGCAGTACAGCTTTGTGGTGGGTGTCTCAGTGATGCAACCATGCCTGATGGCGTAAACTGTCCGACACTCCATCTGTAACAGTCCTTCAAGCTCTTCAACGAAGGTCTGGGGAAATCAATTTAAAATAAAGACATTATTAAAGAGAAAGGTCATGATCTAAAGAGATTGATGTGCTAAAAAATTGCTGTTAGATTCCCGGATTAACATTTTGTCCTCACCTGAGCAGCTTTAACCCTGATAAGGCAGTCTTTCAGAATTTCAAGTTGTGCCCTCTCTTCCATTAGCCTACGAAGGTTTGAATAATGTTTCCCTAGTGGCACACCCCTGTAGTAGTGAGAATAATCAGTTTTTGTGAATCTTCCACAATGACATGTTAATTGTGTTCTCCATCAACCAAAATTTTTTAATGGGTAATAAGCCTAAGTGGTTAAGTAATAAAAAAACAACCGTATATACTCACATATAAGCCTACATCACATATAAGCAGACCCCTTAAAACTGGCAAATTTTTGCAAAAAACCCACATATAAGCTGAATACACAATTGTCTAATTTTACTCCATATTTTTTTAGAATTTGTTACTCTAAAGATGTAAAATGCTGACTTTTATGTTACATACCTTTTGTTCAACATTTGGAATGACACATTTGAGCTTGTTATTTCTAAGAAATCAGACCATCTACCGATGACATCGGCCTCACTCCTAACCTTAGATTGGCTTGCCACTGGTGCACACACAACCATGCGGTCATGTCACTCTCACTTTATTCTATGCATTTGCATATAGAGTATGTCTAAGGGACCGTACCCAATTATGGTAGATTTTTAACTCCCTTCACCCCTTGTCCCACTTGGTCACAAAAACCTAGACCCAGCCTTCAATATGACTGCACAAAACTTTGAACTTCCTAAAAGCTGTATTTTCTAATTGAAAAATAGCATGTAGCAAAGTATTTTTTTTTTTTTGTCATTTAAATATTCATTTAGTGTACATCTGCATTCTAAAATAGTAACACGTATGAAGCCATTGACAACCAGGGCTGTACCAGATTCAAATTTTTTAAAATCGCATGAGGCCGGATATATGAAGCGAAATCTGGCCAGTGCCGAAACTGGATTTTTTAAAATGGACAGATTCCGAATAGCAGAAGTCGAAATCTAGTACACCACAATTGAAAAAGTTCTTCAATAAATTGAAAGCAATCAAATATTTTTGTGGAACTTTCATTTTAAATAGCCTGTTTTGATGTGACATCACGTTTCTTTAAACACCCCCCTCTCGTCACAAATACGTGACCCCCTTCCCCCCAGGCGTGTGATGTCATTTATGGACGGCCCCTAAACATAAATATATGTTTGATTATAGAGAGAATTCCTCTATTATTAGATTATAAATAATAGATATAGGAACATACAGTGGGCTTAGACAGAAATCTATGTTTGATTACATTTCATGAGATTGTTATAATAATTTTTAAAAAAGCTAAATATAGGAAACATTGTTTTGTTTTTTTAAAGTATTTTTTCTTAATTTTATGCCATTTTTTACTAGGAAAATGAATTTTCCTTGGTAATATTCATACTCAGTATAATCATCAGCTATGGAAGTGACACCTCTGTATGTATATTCGTACTCAGTACAAACAAGCAAATAAAGAGACAGATGGCGATGAAAATGTCTGGCTGGAAAATGGGCATTAGTGTCTGTCCTTGTGTCCATTTTGTTTTATGCGCATATAAGACGACCACATGATTTCAGTATTGTATTTTATAGTTGTAAATTCGGCCTATATGTGAGCATATACAGTATTTTTTAAAAAATTATTGCTTACCTTTACAAATAAATCTTTAAAAATAAATTCAAAAAACTATTCAAAATCATTTTTTTAACAAATGTTAGCAAAAGTAAGATGATTTTTAATGGTTAAATACTAATATTTCTGTATAAACTATTCAATGTTGATGGTACCTTGGACAATGACTGAAATAACCACCGTCCATCTCTGGCATTCTTTTGCTGGCATGGTAACCAGGCTGCAGAATATCAAATGCTTTTCGAAGAAACTTGCTGGCGTCATCAGCATCGGAAGCGTCAAAAGTTGTCTCAAAAACTGAAGACATTGACTGGTCACCATCAGCTTCGACAAATCCAAAAGCCTGTTTCATTAGGAAATAGATAAATAAACTAATAGATTCATATTATTTCATAAAGGGCTAGAACAGGTTCCTGTAGATGACACATCTTATATATTTATATTAGGGCTGTTATCGATTAAATTAAATTTAATCGTTAACTTTTGAAAAATTACCGATGAATTAATCGATAATTTTGTTAAGCTAAAAATAAAGATGTATGATGTCATTAAACTGAAAATTTAAAAGGAAGTAATAAAAACAGGCAATTGGTATTTTCATTAAGTTATTTTAAAACAGTTACCACTGAAAACAAGTTAAATAACGTATTAAAGTTGAGGCACTTGAATGAAAATTTCAAATTAATTTTATAAATATAAAAGTAATACAGCTGTATAGAAATTGTTTGATGATTAGTAAAAACATAAAGATCATATTTTTATCCCAAGTGGTTCGAAAGCTATGATTTTTTTCTAAGACCTCATAATCTCTTTTTTCACTATTTCGTTTTCCTTCATATTTTGTGCCCTTTTATTTCATCTTTTAAAATGCCCATAACCTAAGTATTTAAGTTAATTAAATTTAAAACATGTACTATTGTTAGGGGATATATTTAAAAATAAGTAGTCCAATATAATGTCAATGAATTTAAATTTTGTTATTGTTAAATAGTTAAAAACAATGGTTTTTTTAATATCATTGTTTTCTTATAAAACAGGTTATTTTAAAGTATACTCTTTCTGAATCCCCTTAACGGAGAAGTTTGTACGTAAAAAATAATAATAAAATAAAAACTATCATTAATTATTTATTACTAAATCGAATTTTAAAAAAAAACAAAAACAAACATTTTCTATTTTTAATAACTATATTATCGATTAAAATAATTTTAATCGATAAAATAATTTACCGATTAATTGAGAAATTAATCGGTAATTTCCGCAGCCCTAATATATATATATATATATATATATTGCGCATAAGCACATCTGTCAGTGTGAAGCCGCAATGCGGGGTAACTCACGATAGTAAAATTTTTTTTAATAACAATCATTTTGGTGTTGAGATCATGAGGGCGTGTTTTGCGCCATAAAATAAAGTGACGTGACGTCATTGTTTTTTAGCTTATATTAATTTATGAAAAGAAAAACAAAGTAAAAAGAGCTGTGATTATTTTAATGGGATTTCTTTAATATTAATATCCCGCTGTGTGTATAAATATGTGTGTATGAGTGTGTTTATTTTTGTTGTGAGATGAAATTGGTTATTTTTACGTCTGGTAATGGTTTGCCTCCAACAAGGCTAAGAATATTTTAATATTTGTTTTACAAATTACATTTCTACGCTGTTTTTTTAATATATTTTCAAGATGTATTTTATTCAGCCGCTAAAAAAATTTATTTGCTTGACTTTTTTCTCCAGATGTCTACATTAATTATTTAATATTATTTTATTTAATACAAAATACACAGTATCATTTTTCCACTTTTCTTCTTATCCTTAAATGGTTATGCTTATATTTAGATAAATACTTCATGTATTTAACATTTTAAAAAATACTTATAAATAATTTTTAAAAAACAAATAATTTATTCTATGCATTAGAGATGGAAGGCACATGAGTGAAACCAGATTACAACCAGAAACCAGAAAACAGATATTCTGTACCTTCTTGGTAGTTTAGGATATATGTAAAAAATGTTTTTAAAATAACCACCTTGAAGCACCTATTGGAAGGGTAAATTTCATTGGTAAGGACATGATCAATAATATCGCCCAACCCAACACTATAGCTTAGGTACTATTAATATGCTTTTTGCATGACTTAAGCTAAACCTGCAAGGTACATTTTAAGTCCAAACCTTGCAATTAAACTAATAAAACCTATTTTCCCCTCCCTTAGGCATCACTATTTCAATCAATATTATCTGGCTAAATAAAAAGTCCTATTCACACTGAAAAATGGTTCTGCAAGACTTGAAATGGAATGGATATTTTGTTAGAATTTTTGTAAATCAAGGGAATCATATGATAACAGATAAAAGCTTACATAAAAAATAATAAAAATGTGGGATATTGCGAGAATAATTTGAAGGCATTGTACGTGCTTCGGGTAATAACTTGAGTTGTCTATTGGTCCAATTGTGTGTGTGGAATAGCTGTATGCATGTGTGTTTTGGTTATTTCTATGACCACTATATGCACATCTAACTAGACTTCGAGTCTAACACCATTAGTTAAATCATTGAACCTTGAAACACTAGATGATAGAAGAACCCAGAGTAAATGAGTAAATATACATAAAGCAATTAATTCTAATTTAGAAATACAACACAAAGATAACTTAATACAACCCTCAGATAGACATAAGAACAAAAACACCTTTCTCATTCTGTGTGCAAGAACCTTTGTTGTTCTGGTGCAGTATATAGAGAAAAACACGCGTTTTTACAGCAGAAATATCAACATTGATGGGTAATATTAAAATTCATCATTTTCTATTTTCTCGACACATAAATTTGAGTTTTATGAAGTAATTTGATTGATTGCTATCAAAATTTCCAGATTCTTTGATACTTATCTATAAATTTTAAGAGAAATTTGAGACTCAAAAACAAAATGAAGTTATTTTTATTGTTCTTATCCCATAGCCTCGCACGGGCATCGCGCATGTAGGTTATAAATGAACTAAAAAATTTTGTTTTATTCAAAAATATTAATTCTAGCATTAGAATGTTTAAGTCAATGTCCAAAAGATTACCTGAACAGACACATCCGGTGGTTCATCTTCATCCACTGGATTGTGTTTACCCAGCATATGAATTGGTGGAAGCCTTGATTTGAGGGCTCCCCTGCCCCTTCCAAAGCCGTGGCTCATTTCCAACTGTTTCAATCAGTCAATTAGTTCTCTGCATTATGTGCACAAATTTCTTTGCCTTAGAACAGGCTAAGCTATGTGAGTCACTCTATGAAAATCAATCATGGCTGTAGCGGGACGATCTGAATAAAAAATATAATAGTAGAATATTTTAAACGATGATCAGATGCATTGAAAGAGATAAATTATGACTTTTGCAAATTGAAATTGAAGCTGGAGAAATATCAAATCTCAATCAGATGGCTACTTGTAGTAAATAAATATCAATGTAAAGCATTATTTTAGGGGCCGCAATGTGAAGGAAAATTAAATCCTTAAAACTAACACCAACAAAATTTGCAGTGGTAAAGCCACCTAGTAGAAATACCACTTGAATAAGTACATAAGAAGTAAACATTATAAGAAATAAGTGTAAAATCAAAGAGCAAGGGTGCATATTTTAATAGATATGACAAAAGATTGAGACCAAACAGAAAATTATGCCTTAAGGAGGTTCAGCTAGTATTAAAAATAATGCTGTAAAAGTTAGAGTTTTATCAAGTGAGTAGTGTACCGCCATTTCACTGGATTGTCCGGGGCCATAGAAGTCAACCGGACATTAGTATTTGGGACAAAGAAAAGCCCAAAATTCAGAAGAGATATGCTTTTAAATCCTTTATAATAATTTCACCTTCTTGTCACACTCATTTGTACATCATTGCTTTTGTAAATTATATATTTAGATTGCAACAACAACAAAATAACAATACAAGACTTTTTGCCGACACATTAGTTGTCTTCGTGTCTTTTTAAATTGTTTAGATCGGTGCAGGTCTGTCTTTGAGATCAGTAACGAAGCACCATGATCATTAAAAAAAATGAGAAGGCTTTAATCCATTCAGTTTGGGTTAATCTGTGATTTAAAATGGAAGATGAGTAGTTCATGACACATCCAAATCAAGATACTTCATGATACGAAAGAAAAGATTATTAGTTGTAAGGGTATAAACAGTGTTGTTTTTTTAAAAATCCTTTATATCAAATTCACCGTCTTGTCGTTCTGTCTGTCGTGTCTGCTGAAAAACAAACGTAATTGGATC
Source organism: Radix auricularia (assembly GCA_002072015.1). Classification (NCBI taxonomy): domain Eukaryota; kingdom Metazoa; phylum Mollusca; class Gastropoda; family Lymnaeidae; genus Radix; species Radix auricularia. The sequence continues at coordinate 476,179 of MUZC01004546.1, read as the reverse complement.
CTATCATGTTGAAATTTTGCAGATAGACTTTTGTCACCTAACAATACCTAATATCAAAATTTTAGAACGAGTGAATGTACTGTAATTAAATTAATGAATTTTTAGATATCTCTATGTAGCATGAAAATGTTTATGCTCGTCTGTTGTGCGGTGCGTATTATATTGAAAATTCTTTTATAATATTTTTCTGATCTGTAAATATTTGCGCTTGTTTGTCGGGGGTGCTAATTTTATCATATATAATGGATTTATAGTCAAAAACTTTGATTTTATGGGTTCTTTAATTCTAGGCTTTGCACCCATATGCAAGCGAAAAGAAGTACAAAAGAAAACCCACTATCCAGCATCACAGTAACTCAGTATAATAATGAATATTACTAAGATTAAATTTAATTCACATAAATTTAAAGTGACATGTGTTAAAGCTAAGTGAACAAAATATAAATGTAATTGGCCTAGATATAAGTATAGTAAATTAATTATTTCATGCACGTAATATTGATTATTTAACTCTTGATGTGTTAAAGAGTGATAATGCGCTCCTCATCGTTATCACCAAAGCGCAGTAAAGCGCGCCTCGATAGAACTCCCTTTAGAAACGCAATTACAGAAAATAAAAACCCTTCAGTGCGTGAAAGATGATGTATTCGATTTCCCGCAGTGACGGCCGTTTCCTTCGCTAGTGTTCTCGCTTGATTCGTAAAGTTTTTTGGAAGTTTTTACTGTTTTTTTTTTAAAACGTGATTATTTGCTATACTTTATTACTAAAATAATAGTACTACACGACATGTAAAAAGAGTTTTAAACTCAATACGGTCTTTTGAATACATAAAAATACCATTCTTATCCTAAAAGATGAAGTCAGTATGACAATAATAATATAAATGGATTTTACGCAATTTTTTTAAACTTCATAACCAGTTAATCCCGATTCAGGAAATTCTTACGGGACTGAGGCGGAAGTTTTCCGAAAACCTTGTGGTAGATTAAGAGTTAATATTATTATATTATAAATTATATTTTCAAATGCACAGGTCATCAGAAAAACACTTAAATGGAATCTAAAAAGTGAAGAAGGCCAAAAAACACATGCAGATATTAGGTAGAGGAGGCAGACATACAAACGATGGACATAGAGTACATATAAAGACCTCAAGGGAAGAAACGGCTAAGTAACAGTTTTAAAATTTTTAGTTTTCCATCTTATCTGATAGAATTTCTGATTGAGACAAAATAATGTATGAATCAAAACCTATGAAAAATCTAAATGTATTTAGTTAATTAATTATAAATCTGTATAATTTTGAACTTTAAAACTTAAATATCTCAAAACTACAAAAATGTTTCTTTCCTTGAGGTCTTCATATGTAACTGGAAATCAGGGTTCAGACATGGAAACCAAGAAAATCAACACTTTATTTTATCAACATTTAAAACTAATAAAAATGCAAGATCAGATATAAACATTTATATTTATAATAATATTGCTTCATTGCATAAGCAAATAGTGCAATAGTCTTCTGTATTGAAGTATCATCTGTAATTGTAGCACATAAGATAAGGTAAGCAGCAAGAAAAGTGATGGAAATATATGGGTAAACATGTAGAATCTCGACCGTGACGTCACGGGCATTACTATAACTATACCTAACCCAAACCCTAAAACCTTTTATTTTTTAAAATCCTTTTACTTTTAGAATTTATAGAACACTGTTTCCAGCAACCGGTAGCGTCGTGACATCACTGTCGAGATTCTTCACTTCAGTTTCAGCCAATATATTTATATGACATGTGTTGTCTTAATACTTGATTAAATTGATAGAAACTGACTGCGTTTGTGATGCATGACAATGAGTTCAATGGCAAAAAAGTTTAAGTTATGATGGTCAATGGTAGAGAGTGAGAGATGTCAGCTTTAATTAGTCTGATTCTGAATAACTTATTATAGAAATTATAGTAATATTAGTATTAGTAATGTTAATGATCCTTAATGAAACGACAATAATGGTAATTATTAAGTTTAAGAGTAAAAATAGTAAAGTATGGTAATAATAGTAATAGTATTGGTCTACTCCTAGTAGTCCTAGTAAAAGTAAAAGAGAAACCAGCCCCAGGTGGCAAGACTAAACCTAGCCCTAGTCTGAACTTTACAACTTCTGTATCGTGCCATTTAACTAAGAACTAAAAGATTAACTCTGGTAGTACAGTTCGTTCAGACCCGTCTCTGTATCATTCGTAGTTGCAGCCAATTCAATGAATTAAAAACTTCAACAAATTTTTATAAATTAAATGAGAAAGCAGCTACGTGAGCTACCCAATTTCCAAGTTGAAGTTAGTTGGCAAAACAAGTGCTCGTTGAGACAACTCAGTAAGATTTTTTAAAACATGTATACAAGTTTACCTAAAAGAATTTACAAACATTTTACATGGTGTTCTTACCCATAAAACTACTTAGAAACCCGTAAGAACATTTCTGCTGCTTATCTATATCCGAAAGAGCTTTAAATTTAATTTTATTTTTCGCCGTAGGCAGCCATGTTGCCAAAATAATGAAGGTCACGTGATTCAGTAATAATAGCCATTCGTGACTAATCTTATATTAATATTATAGCAGAGAGTTTATTTTGGTAATAAAACGAAGGATTGTCTAGCAAATAAAAGTTACATTTTGTTTTTCAAATTTTCTTTTCATTTAAATATTTATTTGGAACTAACAAATATTTATTGCATCCACATAATTTCAACTTTTTTTTCTTCTCCGATTTCATTTCAGGTCAACATTCTATCTACACTGGAGTGTACAGTACAGTTTACAGAAACTAACTTCCTTTTAAAATCTTTTTCTTTTTTAAATCTTAAACAATTAACATCTTTTCTGTTACATTTTCTATCACCCCTCCCTCCACTTGGTGCGTGACTTACTTTATGGACAGCCTGGACAGCCCATAATATTATAATTTCAAAACTCCGAAATGTGTATACTTTATGGTAAGGAAAAAGTGTGAGTGTCGTCTTTAAAATCCAGGTAGGTAATGAGAAATTGTGGTGATTACGATACATAGACTGAAGTATCTTATTGAAGTATAAATTTTGAAGCATTTTTTTTCTGTGCTAAACTATTCTCAAAATAGTATTGATGACAGAAGAGAGAGAGAGAGAGAGAGAGAGAGAGAGACTGAGAGAGAGAGAGAGAAAGAGAAAGAGAAAGCGAAAGAAAGAGAAAGAGAGGGAGAGAGAAAGAATATCTGTCTAATAATATTTCATGTAGTTTGACATTTCTTAAAGCAACCACGCAGCTCTGTACTAATGCAGTGTTGTCTTTTAAAAGCCCTCTAAATCATTGCTTTTCAAAATGGTGGTCAGCGGACCGGTGCCAGTACGTGGACATTCTGAAGAATTTACCAAGAAAGGAAATAAAAATAATAAAATATATCTATAAATCTCAATTAACAACCTTTAGTACTAGTACTTTGGGACGTGGTGGTCGAGAGGTAGCGCTCTCGACTGTCACACTGATGGTCACGAGTTCGAATCCACACGAAAGTGAGGATTTGTTCTCGGGGCCTGAGGAGTCCCCGAGTCACCCAGCTCCGAATGGGTACCTAACTAGACAATAGTTAGGCGGCTGGGGTAATGCGTGGAACCCCTATAGCCATGGCCTGTGACCGCTGCATCACTTGCCAACAGATCATCTCTCATGGTCTGTAGACGTAATTATCTTCTGCATAGAAGGAGCGTCTGTATATCATATATCTAAGATAAGATAAGATAAGATAGCCCTATAATAGCCCTAATTTGTATAAATCAATTTTTTGGTTAAAGAGCGTATAAAATGTAACAAATAAAATTAAATAAATTAAATTTCTCAACCACATCAGCACAGGGGAAATCGCGAACTGGTCCCTGGAGTTATGGAAAAATTCCTGATGGTCCGACCCATTCAAAAGTTAGAGACGCAATTCAACTCTTTCTTTTTTTTTTTTTGGGTAGTGTGAATTCTTAAAAGTTAGCTGATATAACTCTTCTTGCCCATATTCATTAATCCAGTTATTGCCCTTAATAATTTATTTATTTATTTTAAATTCTAAAAGGCTCAGTGCTCCTAACAATTTTGTTTCGAATTCCTTTACTTTACATCGCCGAATTCAAGATTTACGTTATTAGGTAGAGAGCATCTTTTAATGATTAATGTATCTCAATCAACACCAATAACGATTATGTCTAAGGAGTTCCACAAGGAACTCTCCTATGCCCTTTACTTTTCCTTATTATTGCTTATGCATATGAATGAAAAACCCAACAGCATCTCCTCATGAACAAAGGTTAGGTTAGTTGCTGATGAGTGTGTAGTGTGTACCATACCATACAATTAAATCAGAACAAGATAACAAAATCGTACAAAAAGGCTCAGATGAAATAATAAATGGGAAACTAATTAGACTGTGTTCCTCAGTCTAGCAAATTTAACTGTTAAGAGTAAACAAAGAAGTTTTTTTTTTTTAAAGTTTTTTTTAAAAACAAATAATGAAAAAAGTCAAGTAATAATGGGGGAAAAGGTTAACTATTTCATTCATAGAAAATAACAAATGGAAACTAAATATGCAAAATATTTAGGACTAATAATAATAAAAAAAATAAACACATAGTCACTTCAAATATTGATTGATTTATCGGGCGTAAAATCATCGGAGACGTTTGTCACGGAATGTAGAAACAGCAGAAGCGACTGATACACAAGAAATATCTTTACGAGTTTCCCCACATAAATTTTGTTGATAAATGATGAGAACGCTCGAATTTAGTAAAGCTTCAAAGCAGAATAATGTAAAGGGAACAAAGTGCAAAAGTTTCTCGAGAAAACAGGGAAAGGATGCCTAGTTGAAATCGATTGATAAGCGTTATTTTTATTATTTTTTTTAAAAATAGAATCTCGACATGTACTCCTTATTGTTTACATATAAATGCAAATATATTTTTTAAAATTAATAACAATAAAGGTTCCTTAAAAATTTCTTTGAGATTATTTCAGAATGAATTCCTGATCAGTATTTAACCTGGAACTCAATAGACTTATCGACTCTAGATGATAAATTTTATAAAATTGCTATAAAAAAACTGTCGTAAACTAGTGACCTAGGGAGGGTGTTCGGAGTCCTCAATTGTTGAGGTGGGAGTGGAGATGCAGTATATGGGGGAAAAGTGTGTGTGTGGGGGGGGATGTTATCTCCACTTGTTGGCACAGGAGGATTTAAACAATAAGTGATTGCAAAGGGAAAAAAATGATTGGGGTGGGGGGTGAGGGACAGAGCTTCTCTTGGTGACAGGGGAAATGGTAATCAAAAGGTGATTGAAAAGGGAAAAGTTATCTCCACTTGGCGGCACAGGATGAGGTAATCAGCTGAAAGTGAGAGCCAATAAATAACAAAGCGAGTCAATTTTTCCACAGGTCTGGATCAAGACCGAGTGGTTTTAAAAATAACGACGATCCATCGAGGGCGACATTTCTCAGCCAACTTTCCTTTAAAAGCTGTCTCCACGAAGAGGTGGGGTGGTGTTTTTTTTCTTCACCCTCAGATCAATTGTCTTCCGTTTAAATTTTTGAACCAGACATTTGAAATCATAAAAATAGTGCCATTAGAATTAGACATTAAAAAATTTTTTTAATGCAGTCGGACCTTGCTAAGTGAAATTCAAATGGACCGGGGGGGGAAAAATCGATTTATGCAGTTTTCGAGTTAGAGAAAATGGCATTATAGGCGCAGAATTTTGGCGGGACCTAACATTTACTTCAATATAGGGAAGTTTTCAACTTAGGAAAGTTCGATTTAGCAATGTCCGACTATATATTTAAAAAAAAGACTTCTGGATAATGAGAACTTATGGGACACGTTCATCTGGAAAAAAAAGAACAAAAAAGTTATCCCTAACGTTCAGGCTTGTATTTTCTAATTTAGATAATAGAATTAAGAATCGGGCTAGTTTAAAACAGTCCCAAATGTAATTAATATATATATTTTATATATATATATATAAAGTCTGTTATTATATCATATGTTTTAAAGTCCTGGTTAATTTCCTTCCTCTCGGTTCATGGTGAATTTTTTCCAAGCCAAAATATTTTTTTTTTAAAAAGACAACATATGACATAATATATGAAAAAGGAAATTAAATGCACCAACATTTATTTGCTGAAAACAAAGTTTTGTTGTTGCTCTGTTGTTTTTAATGGGATATTTTCCAATAGCTGCATGTTTACTTTGGTCATAACGATTCAATAAGAATTCTTATATTTCCATGATATTTCCCCAGACTTTAAACCAGACGTTCATGCAGAGATGTCCCCCCCCCCACACCCACCCATGTTTGGGATCGTTCCAAGCAAAAACTTCGTTTTGGGTCAAATTATTAATGTAGGTGACCAAAAGCCAGATGCATCCATCTCATACCTTTTTCGTTTTGAACAAAGCTCTGAAGATAGGTGATTACAGGTAAATAAAAACTTTATTCTAGAAGAAGTAACAGGCCAATCAAATATCTGATCAAAGAGAATACTTATTAATCAAATAAAGTTAAAAACAATGGAGAGCAGTACCTCGGCAGTAAATGTCTTAGGACCAAGAACGCGTGTGTGTAGCCCGAGTGACTTCGTCCCTTTCCGTGCCTTTGTAGCCGTTGCCCATAACAACAAGAGCAATCACCATAACCTTTCTTCCAATATCTTCTCCCCCGGTATAGCGTATTTTTATGTCTCGAACGAGCTATGAAAAGACAGAAATTATAAGGAGGGGGGAAATTGGTGGAGGGGAGAACGAGTGGCGTCTAGAAATCTAATAGACGAGGATAGGGCGAGGGCCAGGATCACGTCGGGGGATTAAATTAGTGAAGTCAATACGCCGGTAAATAGCGTGGTTAACGGACACAGGAATAGCCTTTCTGCTCGCCACGTAAATGGCAGGGTTAACGGACACGTGAATAGCTTAGCTGATGGCCACATAAATAAAATGGTTTATGTCTAAATAAATGACATGGTTTATGCGCCCAAGAAATGAAACGCCCGATGGCCTCATAAATGACATGGTTGATGGCCACATAAATGACGTGGCTGATGGCCACATAAATGACAAGGTTAAAGGACACATAAATAAAATACACCTTGGCTACATAAATGACATTGTTGCTAGCCACATGGATGTAATTTGTGAGTACATTTAAATAACGCATCTGAAAGCCACACAAGAAATAGGCATGATTATTTTATAAAACCTCAGAATGATAGTACAATTTATGGATGGTGCGCATATGTATAAATGTATATCATTCGGGATGTCTGAAGAGAATTTCAAAGATTTTATCGCCGCTTATGCGTTTCGTCTGGAATTAGAGAAGTGCAGTGGCTTAGCGAGGTAGCTAGGGGAGGGTGAGGGAGTCCGAATTTGAAAGTACCCCCAGGCCACCATTTGAGAGGGCCCCCCATTGGTGTCAGAATTTTTTATTTACATTAAATATTACGCCACCACCATGTATGCAGGGCCCGCAAAACCGTACAAATCCCTAGCTACGTCACTGTAAAAGTATCAAGAGATTACATTTTTAAATATGTTTTCCCCCTTCATCTGTCCAGACAAATAAGAACTAAGATACATATTTTGGAAAGCTTGAGAATACGTTGGCTAACTGCTGGACATTGCCATTCCCGATCGTCTGAGCGTAGAGCTCGCTCCCCGCCCTTACCCACTCCCCCCTCCTTGGCTATGTCTAGCGTGGTGCTCATCTGGCAGTATCGCTAAGGCGAGAATATTACAATTGATTATGAAGTGCATTCTTTTCTTATTTGAATCCCTTTCAAATTCATTTGATAATGTGGCAAGCATGCTATACAAAAATATCGGCTCTGAAAGGGAAAGTGGTACAATGTTTTCTTGACGTAATCTGAAATTTCATGTCTCATTAAAGGAGTTAAGATAGTCTCTATCCGCATATTGACTTATCAAGGAGTTCGTTAAGTGTTCATATTGTGCCCCGGCTGGTATAAGAATGTGATCAAATCACTCATGTTCATTATCAAAAGTGTCACTAACAAAGGTACCTGCTGATTCTTACACAACGAAAGTATGCGCTTACACTTTTCGACGTATCTTTTGTGTGTGTGTGTGTGTCAAAACTTCGCATTTATCAACACACCATATAGACACACCATATAGACACATCATTTCAGAAAACCATATAGATACATCATATTTACACACCAAATCGTCAGATCACAAAAACACACCATTTCGACCCCCCGTATAAACACATTATATATAGGCTCGACATTTCGATAAACCATATCTACTCCCTATATCAACACTCTATAAAAACATACCACTTCGACAGCCCATAATGATACACCATATACCATAGAGTATGAACATGCCAGCTCGCCGTTTCGAGTCAAAATTAAATAAGATTTGTTTTTAACACCCAAACATTCTCGCTCTCTATCTTTGAGGAAATTTTATTTTGATTATAAAATAAAACAGCGCATTTGTCTTCAAAGAAGACTGGATATATATATATATATATTAGTAAACCTCTTTCATTTACAATATACAGTAACAAACAACAAAAATTCATTAAATAGCAAAGTAAAGTCTCTTCTCTATAGCGAAAAGAAAAAAAAACAATGCCAAGTGCTGCTTGTCATAACTTTATTTGAATAAAAATATGAGTGAGCAATACTGAGCATCTGATAACGTGTTATTTAAATTATTATTTTTAAAAAAGCGAGATGTAAAACAGAGACAGAGATGAGAGAGAGTGGGGGTGGGGAAGGTTGGAGTTAGGACGGAAACACGGAAGGGGCGGGTCATATTAACGCTATTATAACGTCACAGAAGAAATAAGACATATCGGTAATTATGCGAATGCCGCTGAATAATGGAATCTTGATTCTGCGTGGCCGGGACACACCTTGGGGAATAGGACCTGTCGGTATATATAGGACGGCGCTGCCAAGAAAGTCCCCAATTAGCGGCTGACAATGGTAACATCTTTTGGGACACAATTACCGCGTCCCTTCCAGGCCTGCGAGACGCGGATTAATTGAGGAAAGTGTGTGAGCGGTTGTTGTTTCTTGGGGTGGGGGTGTGGGGGGTGGTTGGACGGGTTGGCAAATGGTTTAATTGAGGTCTTGTAGGACGAGTTGTGAGGGGATGGTTTGACGGAGTGGTTGGAAGGGTTGCGATGTTGTTGGTTTTTTTTTTAAAAATTATAATTTAATTGTTTTTGGGTTTTGCGTTTAAACGCTCATTTCTGATGGTTTAGAGACCGCATGTTCTATTTGTGTTTTGATGGTTTGCGGGGTTTTTTTTTTAAAGGTATTTTATGACTGCTTGCAGAGAGGGTGCATTATGGGATTTGGTCCCCGTTTTTTTATTTATAGGATTAAAGATAAGTGGAAATTATTATGTGCTCGAGATTTAATGTAGCCTACAAAAATTATTTGACTGATTTGTTGATAATTTCATGATTGGGGGCGTGTACGTCCACGCGTCTCCCCGTCCCCCCTCTTAATGATTAGAGACGATAGCAATCGATAATAATCTTTTTATCGGACGACATTGTTTATTTTTTAAACACATACAACACACTGGTAAAGTGTAGGTCATACAACACACTGGTAAAGTGTAGGTCATACAACACACTGGTAGAGTGTAGGTCATACAACACACTGGTAGAGTGTAGGTCATACAACACACCGGTAGAGTGTAGGTCAACCTTAACAATGACTTGATAACTTATATTTATATTTAATTTTAAACATTCACCAATAACAAATTTTGAAGCTTTTAAATTAAAAAAAAGAATAGTGCCAAATTATCTTTGAAAGCGAAAGGGCTGAACATGGAATGAGAGATATAAATAGAATGAGAGACTTCAATTAAAATGCATATAGCAATAAAATAAATCAGAGATTGCACATGGGACGGTGGCAGCTAAACACCTACGTCATACGTTTGTGTTTAAAACGGTTCACCTCCCTCCTGCTTTATGCAAAGAGTCATACTCTGTATCTGTGTATCTGCGATGTCAATCCATCAAGTATCATGCACAATGGCATTCTCTCTGGGTATCATAAAGCTGTAATCTTTGTATCTGGATGGTAGCTTCATCATTTATCACCAATTTTATTCTCTCTGCATCTCGTGTGTCGTCCTCTAACTATCAACTGTATGTTTTTCTCTATGCTTGGTGCAAACAGTTTCATTTTCTCCATATTGACAGTATCATTTCATCAGTATAGCACACGTGATTGTTTTCGAAATAACTGGACAACCTCTCAGAATAAATTTGTAAAAATAGAAATTATAGTTATTCATTTATTGATAATGAGAGAATGTAATTAGTATTAGTGATACGGAGGAAAGATAAGTAATAAAGTTACAAGTATTCTCGGGGGGGGGGGGGGGGAGGAGGGAGGAGAGATAGATGAAGAAAAAAAATCAACAAGAAACAAGAATGAAAGATACCTTAAAAACAAGTGTTGGTTTTTTAACAGGGAATTACCGTTGAGAGAGAATGTGAAAAAGTAAGGAAATATAATTGCCAGTAGAATGATTTTATGAGACAATTAAGTGATCGAGTCAGGAAGAGAGAGTGAGAGATGGAGAGAGAGTGAGAGAGGGAGAAAGTGAGAGAGTGTGAGATGTATAGAGTGAGTGTGTGTGTGAGAGAGAGAGAGAGTGAGAGAGGGAGAGAGAGAGAGGGAGAAATGTAACAGATAGAGTGTGTGAGATAAAGATGGAGAGAGAGGAAATGAGATGGAGATAAAAATAATGAGAGGATGTGAGAGAGAGTGAGAAACAAAGTGTCAGAGAGAATGAAAGAGAGTTAGAGATGGAGAGAGAGAAAATGAGATGATGGAGAGAAAGAAAGAGAGGGTGAGAAAGTAAGAGAGAGAATGAGAGAGAGTGAGAGTGTGAGAGAGAAAGTGGAAGTGAGAGATGGAGAGAGTGTGAGAGATAGAGAGTGGGAGAGATGGAGAGAGAGAGAGTGATAGATGAAGAGAGAGAGATAGAGTGATATGGAGAGGGTGAAATGTTCATATTATAAAACTCTCACCAAACACTGACCATAACGAGGTTCAATTTCCCATCATCGTTTCACATGTTGATGGCTCGCGTGAAGGCATCAAATGGCCGGGGACGGAACTGATGGGACCCGTTAGCGGGCAGCAAGTGGGACAGCTTCATTACCTCCCCTAGATGGGAAAGCCATGATTTTTTAAAATAAAAAACTCTCTCGCTCTCTTTCTGTTTAGTTCTTTCTCTCTCACTCTTATACTACTTTGACTCTCTATCAAACTTTGTTTTTCTATCTCAGTCTCTCTCTCCCTCTTTTTCATCTATATAACCCCTCTATCATTCTTTCTCTCTCTCTGTTTATCTTTCTGTCAGCTTCACAGTTCTCTGTCTCTTTGTCAGTCTTTCGTTCTCTATCACCTATCTTATTCTGTCTCTCTATCTGTTTCTATTTCATTTCTTTTATCTCTCTCTATCTTTCTCTCTCTCCCTGTTTCTCTTTCGTTCTCTGTCACACTTCATCTCTCTCCCTCTTTATTTGTCTCTATTTCTCCTTTTCCTCTGCTACTCTCTCTTGCCCCCAAATTCGTATATCTCTCTCTCTTTCTGTCTGTCTCTCTCTCTCTCACTTTTGTCATCTCATATTATTTCTCTATTCCAATCCCCACTCTCTATATCTCTCCTCCTCTATGTGTGTATGTGTCTTTAACTCTTTCTTTCTCTCGGTATCACATTTTCTCTATGTCCCTAAATATAGCCCCTCCCATCTTTCCATTATTGCACTGCAGATCAAGCGAGATTGTTTGCAGTCGTTTTGATTGGGGAAGGGTGATAAAATGAAGCAATAGCCAGCTCTATATTATCCCATTCCAAAAAAACAGTTCATTTAAATGGGTGGCATTATATTATTATTACTTTTTGTGCGTGTGTGTTTGTGTGTGTGTGTGAGTGTGTGTGTGTGTGAGTGTGTGTGCCTGTGTGTTTGTGAGTGTGTGTGTGTGTGAGTGTGTGTGTATGTGTGTGGGAATAAAGCAATGATTATTTTAAGTTAAATTGATTCTTTATTTTATCAGCAACATTTACTAGTGTGCAGAAAAAAAAATGTAAAGCAATCAAGGGTGGTGATCACACTTCTACAAAATTAGTCCAATGTCCACTTCATTAATCTACATCCTAGATAAATGATTCATTTTAATTGTAAATCTTACATTCTAAATACTAAAACTACTCTAAATATAAGGAGTGTAATTTTTTTTTTAAATTTAACCAAGTATTTCCAAGCGGAGGTGGTAGAGAGAGGGGAAACAATTGTTCTTGCGTTCAGTTGCGCTGTTCCTTCACTGACTAATATGTGATTCATAGTGTATTGGTTATCACGTCCACAATACACGCGGAAGGTCTAAGCCCCAGCGAAATCTGTTTTTTTTTTTTAAATTTAAGTGTTTAAGATTTCTGACCCTCGCTAGGGTTGGCCAATCACAGTTTATGGTTTGCAAGCAAAGGTGGTGGGCAGGTAAATACCCTTAGTGCGAATGTCTAGAGACCAAAAATGCGTCGGTAGTTCCTCCCAACTGACGTTCACTCGCATTGTTTTGATTACTTCGTGTTGTAGTTTGTCTCCGTTATTAATCTCTATCCGTTAGCAAGTCTGCGGCGTATTCTACGCCACGGGGGCGTATTTAGTTAGTATTATTTGTACGCGAAGCCCAACTCACAAACAGATCTGGTTTTATAGAAGACAAACAGCCGACACAGAGAGGATCAACATTGAAAAAAGAGACCACAACGAAATGCTTGGCATGATAGCTGAACGACTCAACCTTCACTTCTGATGGTCAAGTTTTAAGTTTGAAAAAAAAAACAATTTAAAAACAACAGAACATATAATTACACCTCCTGCAGAGACAACACAGATAACCTTCAGTATTTCTGTTATTACAGGGGACCGCCTGGCTCCCTAAAGATGGAGTCATAAAAAAAAAACCTTGGCGTTATTATAAGGGTTATTAACGACTCGGGCTATTTGCACTATGGGGGTGGGGAGGGATGGGGTGGCGAGGTTGCGTCCACAATAGGGTTCAATAAACTGATGCGTATTTTAATATAATTTAGATATTCGATCTCGACTTCACTTGAAACATAGTGGTATGCCGACCTAAAATGCAATCAACGAGGCAGAGCAAAATTTCACTTTCAATTCTAAAAGTTTGAGCTGTCAAGGCAAGAACGTTTTAATATTTAACCTATTGGGTGTTTTTTTGTTTTTTTTTCAATTCGAAATTTTTTGCTCATATATTTTGCAGAATTCGATTTTTTATTTCTTTGCAATGCTAAGGGGTGAGTTACATAATTTTGAAAGGATGATGTGAATGTTTCTCTCTTTTTAAAATCCTTTATATTAACTCTTAGCGTCTGCTTATCTGTCTCAAAAATTTTGGAGCGATTTTTAACCCACTTCCCATTATTCTTTCAAGCTGAAATTTTACTAACAGACTTTTGACGACGATAAAAATAACTTTCAAAATTTCACATCAATCGAACGTTCTATGATTAAACTAATGAATTCTTAGATTATTTCTATGAATCTCTATGTAACATGTAAATGTTTATGCTAGTCTCTCTTGCGTTGCCTGTTTTATTGAACATACTTTTAGTTATGTCTTATATATGATGGATTTATAGTTGAAAACTTTGTGTTTTTTTACGTTGTTTTTGTTTCTTCTAGAATATGGATTCCTGAGTTGTTTTACTTAAAAGAACGAATGTGAGGCCATGCGAAACGTCTGGCTCTAAAGTGTTTGGGATGTGAAAAGGTTAATTGAAACGGCGCATGTTGCGGTCTGTTAGTAATTCCCTTAAGCAAAACTTAGCGTGAGTGTGATATGTGCCTGTTTTTACAAACGAGATGTGGCCCTAGTTGTGATTTTCGACCTACTGCCCTCCGCGGGTAACGATACACACTAGACAACCATTGATAGTTATAGAACCCGGCAAGTAAAAGTCCAAATCATGCAAACGTTATTTTAGCTAAAAGAAATGAATGTCCACACTTTTTTTGTTTTATTTTAAAGGTATAAGGCATGATTAAAAATTTTCTCAATTCTGTTCTCCGATGCCAGAAAAGTTTTCATAGAAATAAGTAGGGATCTACCAGATTCAAAGTTTTAGAAATCTGACCGGAGCCGGGTTTGTAAAAAGGGCCAGAATCCGGATTGGCCCGTGCCGGAGCTGACAGCCGGTACACCCCTAGAATAAGTAAATTGGGATGTTACAAAAATAAAAAGAACAACTTGAACAACCCCATTAACTATCTTTCTAGATGACATTAAAAGTAATTTAAAATGAATAATTTATAATTTTGAAACTAAACAAAACAATTGTTTTCAAAAATTGCTGCTAAAATTACGGGAATGGAACGAAGAGTTGTTTTTCAAAAACTCCGTCTTCAACATTGTTCTAAATATTATTAGCTATCGTTTGGCGTTTATTCCCACCCGAAAAATGTTATGGTTTGCGAGAAATCTACAAAATACCGATATTTTTTCGGGTTATGTGGATTTTCCAGGGTATCCAGTAAACTTTTTCGGTATTTTATTGACCGTTGCGCACCCCTGGGACTTCCTTAGCATATTTGCAAAGACCCCAACCCTCTATCTGGTATGGTTCAGGAGGAGTTGCAGGATCAAGCTCTACAGCTATTTCAAATATATAAACGCAATTTATCCCATAGGAAATTGCGTTAAAAGAATAGGAAAAATTACTGTACACTACTCAAACTATTTTTTAACAAACAAGCTTTATAAAATATAAGCTTATTAAAGTTTTTTCTAAAATCATTAATTCGTGAAACTTAATTCAAATTGTATGCCTGAAATAAAGCTCACCTCCACATCTGTACAGCACTTTTGCGCAAAGCACTTGATAAACATACACTATCTTATATATTTAATGGCTTAAATCGTCTATTGTATGAGATCTTTAATTTTTGTTTTAAAATTGTTGATGATGATAATTTAGATGATGATGATGATATTCATGATGATGATGATGTTAGCAATGCATGCTAGACTGGCTTGCTCGTTGCGTTCTGGTGTTCAAAAACTCTATAAAATAAAAAATAAATAAATTTAAAAGTATTCAGATTTTTTTCTTACATGTGTCTTTGTTATCACGCTTTAAAAAAAAAAAGACTGTTTCCAGACCTTTAGTACCCCACGTTTTTAACGAGCGCACATCAAGGGACTTCCTCCTATGTTCGTCCACTACGGGAAATTTCAGGAAGGACTGGGTAAAAGAACACAGACCTTTTATATATTCATATTCCGATGTTGATTTTTTTCTTATGCGTGGCCAAATTTTTATCTCGTTACAAAAGTAAAATAAAAGAGATTTTTTTTCTTCAAGTTTAGAAATTCAAGCCACACCAAAAAAAAAGAAATCCTATCGTTCCTCGTCGATTAGTCACGTACTGGTCAACTAGTTTGACTGGACATTGAAACGTAAGCCATTGAACGAGATGCGGATGATTAAAGACAAACACAACTCTCTCGGTGACCAGCGCAGCCGGGAACACGCCGTCGTGTCGGTTGGACAGACTGAATTGTGTGAGGCGTAACCCATTACCCCAACTCGGTGGTCGTCTCATGGTCACGTGACACCGACTTGCTGGAAACTTGGATGTTTCGGTCAATCAATGCATATTGTCAGTGTCGGGTATCAAAACAGGTTGGTGGTTACAGGGTGGGGGAGGGGCAATGTTTCCTCTAGGGTTCTGTGTGCAAAGTACAAAATCTCGTGTGCAAAGTTTTACAGAAACCATTTTGGTGCTATATTTAGAAAAAATTACCCTAGCGGAAATTCTAGACTCCTGCGCGCCGTTGGTGACGTATCTGCGCAGACGTGCAACTTAGAGGGAACATTGGCGGAGGGGGGGGGGTGAGGAAGAAAGTCCAATCCAGTGGCTGGTGGGCTATTTTTTTAAATAATGTTCATTTTCTTGAAGTAGTTGGTTGGCTTTCTTTTGGGTAACTGTAAAGTTGGTTTCGTCTTAACTTAACCATCTTGTTGTTTCCTCTTCTCCGTCATTCTCTTTCTCTCTCTCTCTCTTTCTCTCACTCTCTCTCTCTCGTAATCGGTCTCGCGGAAAAAAAGACCAACTTTCCGTGATCCTGTCGAGCTGAAATTTTGCACATTGACTTATTTCACCTTACAATGCAAAATTTCAGATCGATCGAATGTACCGTAATTAAATTTATGAATTTTTAGTTTATCTCTATATAACAAATGTAGCCGTCTGCCATATTTGACCTCCACCGGTCATTTGAGTTTAACTCCAGCCCTCGATGTCACAGGGGTCTGTCACGGTCTTTCACGCGGTGCGTATTTTATTGAAAATAAACAATACTTTTAGTTATGTCTCACATTTAAGAGATTTTTTTTAGTCAAAAACTTTTTTTTAACGGGTTGGTTTTTTTTCTGTCTTTTTAATAAAGGAATGGAAAAATTGTGCCACTTTTACCTGGGTAATACTTCTTATTAGCGACGTGTCAGCTACGTGGCACTTTCGTGTTAGTTACTTGCAAGCTGTGTGTAAGCTACGTGTTAGCTACATGTCAACCATGTTTTAGCTACGTCTACGCTTTGTCTTAGCTAAATATTATATACATGTTAGTTATGCTATTGTTTCAAAAACTAAAACAAAGATACGAATAAATTAGCATGGTGGTAATCAATTAAAAAAAAAAACATATGCATATACTGCTTCAATATAGCTAACGTTATTTTTTTCTAGACGTATGTCAGAAAAAAGTTGCGACAATTTTCAGCTCATGCGCCTCGCCTGAAAAAGAGTACAACGCTCAAATACATGTCTAATTGAAATTGTGTGTGTGTGTGTGTGTGTGTGTGTGTGTGTGCGCGTGCGCGTGTGTGTGTGTGTGTGTGTGTGTGTCTATTATGATTATTAATTATATATTTAATATCTACTCCAGAAACCACACATTACCATCCAAACAACGAAACTATTATTACTTTTTAGAACTTACTTTATACATCCATTGACTCCAAACCTCCCCCCCTTTCCAACAACGCGGTCAATCCTTAAGAGACCCATCATATCATTGGCTACGGGCTCCATCCCAATATTTATCCTACAGTTTGCGTCCCTAATGGTGGGATCGTCTTCTGATAGATGAGCACACAAATATATTTTTATATGATCCGCCAGCTAAGCCAAGGGATGGAATGATGTTTTTAAAAAAAAGTAGGAGCGAAAAAAAAAAACGATTGGGGAAAAGCGCTTTCAATAACCTCGGGGCGTTTCCAAGATGGAGAGCGCTCCTCTTTTTTTTTTTTTTTTTTTTACTGTGCTGTAATGCAACATTTTTGAGTTGAGGAAAAACGTGCTTTCATTGTTTTTGTTTTGTGATTCTTCAACTCCATAAGGTGTTTGAAATTTTTGCGTCAATGAAATTGAAGAATCCTTCACACGAGATGTAAAAAAATATATATTATTATTTTTATGTAACGCTTTCGGATTGATTGCTGGCTGGACAAACTGAAAGAGTGTGGGGGGGGGGGATCACCTGGAGGTATCAATGGTACGGATACTGGGATTGAAGTAGAACTATTTTTGCTTCCGGGTGGTTGGCATAATGTTAAAGTACTGATTGGTCGAACTCAGCCTGTCATGTTTATTTTCACATAGATTACTGGAAAATTTTCTTGGAATGACATAATATCCAATAGGAGAGTGCCTCTCAAAGTGGTGGTCCGTAAGCCATCCGCCGACGGTCCGCAGAATTTATAAAAAAAAAGACAAAAAATCTAATTATATTCATCCACCTTCATCCATTAATACAAACGTCCAGAATATGACAATTTTTTCGTCACATGAAATTAATTAATTTCACTACCATGTTATTTCAGGGAAATTAGTGCAACGGTCCCTGGTGCAATAAACAAATTTCCGCTGGTTCGCCATACTAAAAAGTTTTAGAAGCACTGCAATAAAGGAGTACGAGCCATGACACCTGAGCGCAAGATCTGCCGTATTCGCACCAACTGGCATCAAGCAGTGGTTCATTTAAGTTTACAGACCCGCCCCCCCCCCCACACACACAGATACACATGCATGTACACAAATAGTTTTAAAAGACAGAAACATTAAATATATTTATATTTTAAAATTATTAAAATTTAAATATTTAGCAACTTCTATTTTTAGCCACTGTCAGAATGGGTAATTCCCGATCTACACTTCACGCCAATAAATCACTGACAAGCCCACATTTTGAATACGCCCGTGGGTATAATACAGTGACGTAACCAGTGATACCTAGGGATTTGGTGGCCAGGGGGCTTGACCTTTTTTGGGGGGCCCTGCATACATGACTGTGACGTAATATTTTATTTTAACATTTTGGACACTCCTTTGGGTAGGCCACCTCAAGTGGGGGCACCGGGGGGGCTTTCGAATTTGGACCCCCCTCCCCTAGCTACGCCACTGGTTTAACAGAGGCGCAGATCTCTTACCACAACAGTGATTCCAAAAGACAAAATATATTTTAGGCTGTTGTTGAAAATGGGTTTCTCACTCCGGAGCAAGGAAGATTCCTATTGGTTCTTAATGAGAAAATATATCAGAACAATTCACAAATAAATTTCGATTACAATTCAGTGTTTCTCATTACCTATATAAGCCTCTTCGAAAGAGAATTATGGTCTTTGGGCACCTCTATCTGAGATATAAAGGCTTTGAATTTTGTGTGTTCTAGCTGCGGAGTAATGGTAAGTGGTCGAGAGTCAGCGAAGAGTTTAACGAGACCAAGGGCTGAACGCTGAACACTAACACGTTGCGAGTGCGAGACTGGGTGACCACATTGGGACACCAGGTATGTAGATAAACAAATGGAAAGTATGGTAGGCAACACAAAAATAGGGGAGCGGAAGGGGGCGGGAATGCCAAGAGAGAGTTTGGGTACCAAGCACCCAAAGACAATCAGACTGCATGGCATTGTTAATGGTCCGGTTACATGGAATAGTGATTGGTGAGGGGGTCGGGGCGCACTGGTTTGGAATTAAAATTCTGCCGACGTTTCAAAAGAATTAAACGTATGAGATTATTTCGAACCTTTCTTGTAATCTAAATCATTCAGAATTGCTCTACTAATTTTAGTTTAAATATCTTTAAAATACAAATCATCTTCAATTTTACTCGTGCACCCTTAATAAATCCTCCTTTCCAGCGGCCCCCCTCCCCTGAACCTATGCTACAACACTAGTCTGATATATCCTAAAGTTATTGGAGTTCTCAATCTATGATGTCACGTGACACTTTCCACTGCGAGATCGACAAGTTCAATGCTCGCTAAATTCCAGGCGTATCCTCTTCCCACTCCCTTGGGACATTCCACAGAGACGGAAGTCGAGTCTTCTTCCGTCTCAGCGATACGAAGTTGAACTGTGCACCTACCGGCTAAACTACAAGTCCCCCCCCCCAACCCGTCAAATGAACCCCGCAGTGCCAATCCCCGATCCCTGGGGCTACGTCACGAGTGCACCGAGCGGCCATCCCTCTATGCCCTCAACCGTCAATTCAGCGTTCCTCAAGGACGGACAGAGCTAACGCTCCGGTGCAAGAAGGGAGACTGTGGTCGATGATGTGTTCATTTTGTTGAAGTAATGATCCCCCGAGAACCAATATCGCAGAGCCATCTGTTTCTCCGGTTGTAAGGTACAGTAAGTTTAGGGGTTCTCAAGTTGTGTAAGAGATCAAGCGACCTATAGCCAGGTCTGCCTATATGTTGAAAATTTCGTCAGGTAATTTCAGGCCATCAAGGGAATTCAAATTTGGTCAGGGAATTTCAATTTCAATCAGAGGATCTCACATTTTGAGGATTTCTTTACATTTGATCTATTTATAGCTTGTTACTGAAATGCATTTTTAAGATTAGCTTTGTTGTCATTTATTAAATATAATTATGTATGTTGTAAAAAGAAAATAACACCGAATACATTGTTATATTTCATAACTTTAAAAAGTTAGGTTTGTTTAACGCACGAAGTCCATGAAAATTCGAATCTTCGAAGACTTTTCGCTAGCCACTAACATAATTCGGTTCCGTCTCCCCACTTCCAGCTTACCATGCTGATACTAACATGAGAACCTTCAACATCCAACGATATCAGCCAACGGTGGCCAGACCAAGGCTCGCGAGCCGCATGCGGCTCTTCTGAGGTTCACATTGCGGCTCGCAATGAAATATTTTATTACAAGAATTACTGAAGGATTTCAATGCCATTGTGCTTTAAGGCAGCTCAAATTAAAAATAAAAAAAAAAATTTAATGGCTCTTAGTTACTATAGATCTGGCTATCCCTGATCGAAACAGACACTACTAGTGCACGGCCGAACGGATCCAATTAGGTCAAGCTAAATGTATTTCTAATTTTTAATTACATTTTCTATAACTTTTTTCAGCGCTGCAGTGTTGACTTCCGCTAACTAAAATTTGGATATGAGCTAAATTATTACTTATATTATCATTTTGAGACTCTTAGAATTTAAATGTGATCTCAATGGCACCTTAATTGGAATGAATTGCGTTCATATTATGCAACAAGTGCACATGGAAGTGGTCGCCAATCTGGGCACTTTTCACTTAAATTTCTCAAGAACGCTACTTCACCGCCCCCTCCCACGAAGACATTTTGTGAATGACATGCCGAATTAGATTAAGTGCAAGAATGTATCCCTGGATTTTATGGTAAAAATAAATCCCCCGAAACCCTTTTAATATTAATGCATTTTTATCTTTAAGTACCCTAAGCAAGCATTTCTTTTTTCTTATTGGGTGGAACACATCTCTCTGTTGAATACCTCCCCACCTCAATTTTAGAACCTCTGCAATTTTGAGAACCGTTGAGGGTAGGGGTAGGTCCATCAACGCAACAGGGACGCTGTCCTTGAGATGGACAAAGATCCATGATGGACCATGGAATATTCCGTAGCATGAGTATAGTAAAGGATGGCCGAACCTTCTCGAAGACATGCATGTCAGTGCGTGATTAACAGTTGGTACACGCCACTGACCAATCACATGAGAACGTCTCGGTCAAGCCACGCTACAGTAGAGGCCTATATAAACGGTCACTCAACCTTACAGCGGTCTCTTTCTCAGAAATTAGCAGTACACTTAAGTTAATTAAAGAGCACACACCTGACTTTATTTTTTTACAGGAAACAAACATTAAAACAGAACATGAAGCCAACACATACACAACAAAGTTAGGCTTAAAACACGCACACTACAGCAATAGTCAACACCAATGGAACGGAACAGCAATTATTCAAACGTCGGACCGATGGAAAATTACTAACAAGGGTAATGATCAAGAAGGAAGGATAACCACGGTTAACATAACCAACAACAAACAAAAGTACACTTTAGTTAACATATATGCACCATCAGATAGGCATAAGAGGAAACCCTTTTACAACAATCTCACACAATTTATTCCATACATACATGAAAGAGAAAAGCTTATCATAGGAGGTGATTTTAATTACATTAACGAGACAATAGATTCAACCAACCCAAATAGATCTAAAGATGAAATAATTCTGGAAGACACTAGTCAGATAGAAGTAATAAAATACATTACAGAAACATACAATCTAACCGATGCCTATAGGGAAAAACACCCTAAAGGAAGTGACAAAACNCACCAGAGCATTCTACGCACGACTAGTGCTAGGCTGGATAGGTTGTATGTACCAAAATCTTCCACAATTTACAGAGCCATACATATCCCAGATACACTTAAATACACAGATCATAAAGCAATTAAAATACAGATAAATGGACCGAAGGAAAAGACATCAGGTCGATCCCCACATTGGAAACTTAACAATACTTTGCTAGAGAACAATCAATATTTAGAAATAATACAGCACATTATTAAACAATACACAGATACAATACCTACCATTAACGTAGGCAGACACTGGGAGCTCTTCAAATCAACAGTGAGGAGAGTTACCCAGACAATCGCTGCAAACTTACAAAAGGAACGAAGAGATAAGGAAAAAGAACTCAAACATAAAATACCGATTCTCAAATTAACTGACCCCACAGACCCAGAAATAATAGAATTAGAAAAAGAATTAGATGCGATACAACAATATAAATATAAAGGCGCCCACATGAGAAGCAGAACATTAATAGACAACTTAGAAATCCCCACTAAACATTTTTTAACAATTGAAGACAACATTCAACGTAGTAACAACATCAACGTTATCGAGGATAATGAAGGAGTGCTACACGGCGATAACGAAGGAATAGTACACACATTCACAGACTATTACACAAAACTATACACACACGAACAAACAAACCCAGATATTCAGGATAGGTACCTGGCGTACACAAAGACGCTACACGACGACCAGAGGAACGAGCTAGACAGACCTATAGCCACCACAGACATCAAGGCGGCGTTGGACCAAGTGAACAATGGGAAATCACCTGGACCAGATGGATTGACAACAGAGTTTTTCAAACACTTCGCTACACAGCTGACGCCATTGCTATTAGCTGTGATTAACGAAACATACAACAAGAAAGAACTACCACGCAACATGGGGGAATCCTACATCAAAATTATTCCCAAAAAGAAAAGCGATAGAACTAAAACTAAAAACTATAGGCCAATATCGTTATTATATACAGACTATAAAATATTAACTAAAGTAATAGCTAACAAAATTAAACCCTACCTAAAAGATTTAGTGCACCAAGATCAACAATGTAGCATTAAAGATAGGAATATTAACAATCATAATCATTTTATCAGAGATGTAAAACACTATGCCAAAGAAAAAAAACATTGAAGCAAGTATCTTGGCCCTTGACCAAGAGAAAGCATTCGATAGAGTATCTCACACATACCTACACAAAATATTAAAACAAAATAACCTAGGAAACTACGTGTGTGACTGGGTTAAAATAATATATAAAAATCCCATTAGTAAGCTACTCATTAATAATACACTATCGGAAGAAATAAAAATACAAAGATCTGTTAGGCAGGGGTGTCCACTCTCGCCCTACTTGTATATCCTGGCCATAGAGCCAGTATTAGAAAAAATTAGATTAGATAGCACCATAAAAGGAATACACCTACCCAATAGAGGAGAAAGAAAGTTATTAGCATACGCTGACGACACTATATTTTTTACACAAAACAACAACTCAATCAAACGAATAATGGAAACCTTCGAGGAATTCGGATCAGCAAGCGGATCAAAAATTAACATCAAGAAATCGGAAATCATGGGAATAGGAAAACTTACAAATAAGGACGACTATCCCCTTAACTTGGAAGGAAAGAAAAAATTACTCATTTACGGATTAACATTCACAAACAACCCATGGGAAACACATAAAGAAACATGGGATTCACTAGTAAAATTTGTTAACAAAATCATCACGCGATATAAATACGCAGCTAAAACAATATTTGGTAGGAGTACACTAGTAAATACCTTTATAATACCAAAATTAATTTACGTAGGGAATATTTTTAACATTCCTCC
>MUZC01004546.1:392361-440587 GCA_002072015.1 Radix auricularia | reverse complement strand
GGGTTCAATTGATGTCTCCTACTCTCTATAATCTATTACAGCGTTCTGTATTAGCGAATAGCTTTCTTCCATGAAATTAGTTTGAATTATTATTTTTTAAAACGGTTTTCCATAAATTGAGATTCTATTGAAAAGAAAATATTGCAATGATATGCGTAAAGTTCCAGCATCTGATCTGGTTTTACTAGTTACTTCTTCAGATGTCAATTTTTCCAAGACGCTTGAAATTTTTTAAGTATGTCTTTTTCGAAAATATGTTATGTCATTGCGATGTTTATTACTTGAGAAATTTGAATATTTTCATGTTCTTTCGCTAAATGTTAATAATTTTCCATAAAATAGACGAATTCAAATTATTTACACATTACTTAAATTTGATAGGCATAGAATTTTTAAAGAATAACTAAATTTTAATGAAAAACACATATTATGTGTGCTACTTTAATTCAATAAAAACAAAATACATTTAATTTTTAGTAAGTTACCTTCAAGAAAATAACAGTAATACAATTTACACAATATTTGAACCACCATGTCATGTTGGTATTTGTTAACGCATCATTCTGCGCATGTCGAAATTCCACGCAAAAAAAATCGTGGCGATATTAATAGTACACATTATTCGGCCCAGCTGTGGTGTGTTGTTTTCTTTTAAAAGTGCCATTTGTGACGCATGCCACTTAATTTTCCTAACAAATCGATACCTTTTTTGAGCGACTTTTAATTTTTAACGGGTTTGCGTTAGTTATAACAACCTCTATGTAATTAAACAAATGTTGCGTGAATCCGTTAATTTAGACTCGAAATTAAGAATATCTTTGTTTCACCTTGGTTTTTTCCCTTCAAAAGAAAATTGGTGGCTGTCGAAAAGGGCTTTATTTTTCAAACGCCCACAAACGCCGCCCTTTAGATGAGTGCCGCCCGGGGCGGACCGCCCCCACCGTCCCCCCCTAGCTACGCCACTGACCCCCACATACACTCACTCATCAATAATAAATTACCACCCCCACATACACTCACTCATCAATATTAAGCCTATCTATTCTTGAAATCAAACGTTACCCGGTCCATTTCTCCTGGCAAATATTGATTTCCTATTTCAGAGGATCCTGAATCAAGGCGACCGTTCCAAAATAACTGAACGAAGTCGCGAGGACGAGATGGTTTGAATGACAGGTAAAGACAATGGTTATTTTTAAATAATACAGTTTGAATGGCAGGTAAAGACAATGGTTATTTTTAAATAATACAGGTTGAATGGCAGGTAAAGACAATTGGTATTTTAAAATAATACAGGTTGAATGGCAGGTAAAGACAATTGGTATTTTAAAATAATACAGGTTGAATGGCAGGTTAAGACAATTGGTATTTTAAAATAATACAGGTTGAATGGCAGGTTAAGACGAGTTTAAACAATACAAATGGAAAGAGAAACCACAATAATCTTTTTCAGGGGTGAGCAGTTGTCTTGGCTCGGGCGCCTATTTGTGGTATTGGATTGAGACAAGGGCCGCATCGTCTAATATTACTGTATTTATTAGTTAATATTACATTGAATTTCTGAACAAAAAAGAAAAGTAAAAACTGTGTTCAAAATCAATTAATAAAACTTAAACAAAATTGGTCGTTTAATTAAATTTATTTCCTGCGCTAATGCCATATAGAATCTATATCTGTTATCTATATTAAAAAAATTAGATGCTGGCACATTGAATTATATAAAATCAATTTAATGAGGCAAGCACATGGCCTTATTTCAGTTGTTTTCATTTTTTAAAATCATTGGCGTAGTTTCTTTTTGAGATTCTCATCACTGCCTGCAAGTTTATTTCTATCAAAGAGCATCTGTATTTACTCTTATTGGTCTTCATGGAAGAAACTTTGCTCACTAATATATGTAGATCTAAGTATAGAGAACATTTTCCCCAGAAACTTTTTTGTTAAACACATGGGATTTTTTTTTAGCATACAAAGACTTATTAAATTCAACTAATGTTGCGGTATTAAGCATTTCTTTCACTGTGTGGTGTGGTTTCATGTCAATAAGTTCAAGCTGCAGCTCCTCACAGCTCCCCAGGCGCTGTGTCAATATCAGCAGTAATAGGACGTCGTACCCGCTCTAATGGGAGGGACGAGATGAACTTTCGGTCGCGGACATTTAAGCTAATCTCAGTATAAGACGGGCTTTCTGAGTGTCCTGGCTGGTCACAAACATAAAACTCTGAGGCGGGCCGCCCATTCACCCTTGACTTACACCAAACCTGGTTAAATTGCTTTTTTTTTTTTTTTTTTAATGTCCCAATGACATGTTGATTTCAACACAGGTCACCGGATGAAAGTTAGAATTGCCACTTTAAGGTAGTTATTAAACATTTCTTTTTTTTTTTTTTAAATTAAAGATTAAATTTTGAAAAGAACTGGATATTAGCACAAAATTATAACAAATCATTTGACTTTAATCTAGATTCTAGATGAATTTAGACTTTCATCGCTGTTGTTTTCCCATACAATTTCGGAAAAAGATTTTCGGCAGGTCGTCCAAACATCCGGATGTCGATGCCAGCTTGAAACGAAGAGTTATGCGGGATAAAGTCTTTAAAATAACAAATAAAAATTTTGCTTACTCCTGTTATGCTTGACTTATCCAAGGTTTCTTTATCAGAATTTAAAATTTAATACCTTTCAAAACTAATATATTAAAAGTTATTCCTGAAAAGCGACGATGTTTGTTTATTTAAAATAACTTGTGGCCGCAAATACACAATAATGCGATCAATTTGATCCAGTCACTCCCAAATGTCCAGTGGGCCATGTATCTCAAACTCAGTCGCTCGATTCTTCCAAAAGGCAGATTGCATTGTGGGAGTGACCACCCAGTTTTTATGTCCTCCTCCCATCCACCCACTCCTTGACAGTTTTTTTTTCATTCCAAGCCACCATGCGACAACATAAATCTCCAAGCTAATTCTTTTTTTTTCTTTTAAGTGGGTTCTTCAGTTTAATTATGAATGGTTTCTTTCACCGTTGATAAATTCTGTTTTCCACGTCTCTTTTTAGCCTCAGATATCTGAAACTATCCTTTACTTTTAGCCGCAGGTGTTTCGGGGCCTCGACTACAAATCAGCCCACAGGTTATGAGATATCGACATCAATAAAAATAACCTAACGGCCATGTCATTGCATCAGTCGAAGATTTCAGACCATAGAAACTCGTGAGAGAAACGTCTCTCTCCGTCTCTCTCCGTCGAACTCAATTGTCTTGTAAAGCAGTGCTTCTCAAACTTTTTAGTATGGTGTACCGACGGAAATTTTTCCATTGCACCAAGGTCCGTGCACTATGTTCTTATGCTGATGTAATTGCGAAATGTACGGTAATTAATTTTTTTTCCATTTTAAATGCTTATTGCCGAAAAATTGACATGTTCTATATCATTAGTATTACTGGATGTTAATTAGTTGCTTCGGTCCTTTATTGATAACTTCTGTAGACCGGCGGCGGTTGGCCCACAGACTGTCACCGGTCCGCGGACCACCACTTTGAGAATCACTGTTGTAAAGTTCTATATCCTCCCATCCCACCCCCTCCATCAGACTCCATCTCTCAGAACATTCAACTCTAAGGCTAGGTTTTATTACCCCATCTATCAGGAATTTAACACCATACGTGGCCCGTCTGTCATCAGCTACATCAGTGGTTCCCAAACTTTTTCTACCCGCGGACCCCTTTTATAGTCAAAACTTGCCCACGGACCCCCAAGTGAAAAAGCTACATACATGCATAGTATACAAATTTACTTATTAAAAAAACAACATTTTGTTGAAGAATTATTTATTTCTTTTTAAATTTTGTTAAGTTATTTTTTTTAAATTAATGACTTGGATGAACTTGATGAGATTTTTATAATTTTATGAGTGTATTTATGTCCGGCTCAATGTTTGTGTTTGTGAGTAGCTAACGCAAATCCACACGAGCACGAATGTCAAGCCAGTTTCTTTTGTTTCTGATGAGGTTCAAAACTACACTGAATCCACGTTATACCGAATAGGAAGACGGGAAAGCAGTAAACAACATTTGTACAATAACCAATAATGCAGGATATAAATTGGGATCTTTTTTCTTGTAACTTGTATTTGTGGTATCTGTGCTCAAACATTGGTTTAAGTTCCTCATTTGTGGATAATTTAATATCAATAAGTTGCAGCTGTATTAGTATGTCTGTTATCTTAGTTTGTCCCCGAGCAAAGGGGTTCAACACCCAGTCAAAAATATCCAAGTGAAGAATGTCTTCAAATATTTGGTTCAAGTCTGCACGAAGAGCCGTTAAGTTTTGACAGTAGGCAAGCAAGTCTTCATCTCTATTTTGCAATTTCGAGATTTTGAATCTGAGAACATTCTCCTCTCTCGAATTTTTGTTTATACAGAAAATGTTTTGCAACAAACAGATATAACGCCTTAAGTTTTGATTAAATTAAATTGGTCACCTTGTAGTTTCAAATAAGTTTCGTTAAATTTGGCAAAAAATCTGTCAAAAAGGCTATGTAATTTTTTGAGTTAATTAAATTTTGTCTTTGCCTTGAAGAATTCCAGCACTGAATCTAAGAAAGCATAAAATTGTTTTAAACATGCACTTTTAGATAACCAACGTACTTCTGTGTGAAGTAGTAAAGACTTATAGTCTTCATCATTTTCCATCAAAGTTTAGCAAACAATATCTCAATGAAGACATTCCTTTTGATTTTATTAACTGCTCTAATGACATAATCTAGTGATCCATTCCCTAAAATATTTGCAACTAAATAATTTCGATGAATGACACACTGCACTGAACATTATTGTGGTACAGCTGTTTTAAGTATACCAGAAAGCCTCAGTATTTTCCTACCATTGCCGGAGCATTATCAGTGGAAACAGAAATGATAGTAGTCAAAGAGTATAGCCTTTTCATCGTAAAATCTTTTTAATTCAGTAAATAACGTTTCACCTTTCGTATCTGTTACCAAGCATTTAGCAAACAACAGTTCTTAGCAAAAAAGCTCTTCTTTTACAAATCTTACATAAGCTACAAGTAAAGCCTCGTTTCCTGGTAAAGAGGACTCGTCAAGCTGTAGAGAAAATTCATATGTTTTTAAGTACTCACATAAAGAATTTTCAACACACTGAGCCATTTGGTCAATCCTGACTTGGACTGAAATATTGCTCAGTGGAATACTTTTTGTGATGTCGAAAGCTGGTTTGTGCAACACAGTGTTATCACCTCACTTACAGCTGGTAAAATAAGTTCTTCACCTATTGTGTGGGGATTTCCAGATTTTGCATCAATAAAGAAATATTAATAGACGCACACAGTCCATCGTCATCTTGTTGTTGATGTTGTCCCTAAGAGCTGTTGAAATATGTTTCTGAGACTGCTTCAAAAAAAAATTCTTTTGTTTAAACTTAAATCTTTATCTTTTTTTTAACTATGGATTTTCACTAAATGTTCCTTAAGCTTGGAATGTTTCTTAGAATCATTCGACAAAGTTCTATTACACAGAAGTGGCAGAAGACACATTGGTCAAATACTATTTCCTTGTGACGAAATAAAACCATTTCAAAAATTCAACCTTGTAGTCTTGTAGTGTCTATATTTTTTCTTCGTATCACTCATCTGTTAAAAAGAGCACAACAATATAAGAAAAAATATAGGACACAATTCTATTTTATTTTTTTCCAACAAAGATCCCTTTATGAGTTTAAAATTTTTTAATTAACCAAATGGTATTACTATAATGAAAATGGGAAACATTGTTTTCAAACATATAAATTGTATTCAAATAGTACATGCTTACATTTACGTTCAAACGTTGTCTATCTGGATCAAACCTTCCAACGAACAATACTAAACTTATTTTAGCCTTAGGTTAGGAAAATTGTTTATAAATTTCGTATCAGCATTACATAACAATAAAACGTCAATTACATGCACGACTCTTTTAGACTTTATATTGCAGGCAAGTTATGCAAGTAGCAGCATAATTGCGTTGCTGTAAAAAAACTATTTTCGATTGTATATATCCCACTGCGCCATCTTAAAATTTGAAAAATAGCGGGGAGGGGCCAGCGGGTGAGTTTGTTATGTTTAAATTTATTAGGATTCTATGGAAATTTTTTATGTTCATTATGTTTTTAAAAGTCTATCATAATGTATTAGAAAATATTTTTCAATATTATTGTGCTAACTCTCTAAAAATGTGTTTGGTCGAATTTTGAATAAAAGAAGTATTTTTTGCAGACTCCATTCAAGTATTAAGAATCGTCCAATCATACCAAAAATGACTTACCGACAAGTCAAAATTTACCCAACCCGGCAATCATCCTCATTTCCGCTAAAAAATTGCACATTTATTTTTATGACCTACGTATTAAGTCTCCGCCTTACTCACGAACTAAACTAAACATACCTTTCAATTAATCAAGTATTTTGATTTGTTAAAGCTGTGGAAATATCCTGTTTTTTTTCTTTTTCTAGGTCAAACAACTTTATTTTACTCAGGATCTATAAACCGTATTTTTATATTTAAAAAAAAACAACATATTATTTGTCATTTTAATTCTAAACGTTAACCTTCCGCGGACCCCCTGACATTGTTCAGGGACCCCCAAATCAATTTTAAGTTTCCACGGACCCCCTGAACGGTTCCGCGGACCCCTGGGGGTCCGTAGGGACCACTTTGGGAACCACTGAGCTACATGAATGAATGAAACTGTCATGATTCAAGGGAACACAATGAAGGTAATAAATTTAGCACGTGTTTTTTTTTTCCTTCTTTTTTTCCAAACGTTAGCAGCTAAAAGAGATTTGTGGGGGGGGGGGGGACACAACATCTGAAATATTAAGTTGAAAGAATATAATTTTCTCGGGAAGTAAGCTTTTAAAACTTCCTGCCCAGACGGGGAGAAAAAATTATTGAGACGTTTATTTTAAATATTTTAGCCTCAATGATGACGCACATAGCTGACAAAGAAACATTTGGAACGAAGTGAACTCATTGGAACATCTGGACACAAATAGACTACAAGCGTTGTTTTAAAATATTATTATTGTTTGAACTGGAATTATTTTGAAGTGATCGAGGAGAGTAATAGTATTAGAATTCAAATACTCTTTTTTTTTTAAAGATTGGAATGTGCAAGCCGTTATTTATACATTCTCTTAGCTGTTTATTTACGCAAAATATGTATTGTTTCGCTCCGGATATCTTATTAAATTAAAAAGATTTTTTTTTGTGGAAAGTCTTCGCAAGCTATTAATAGCTCACAAAGTGGTATTCTAAATTCAATAGGCCTAAAACCAAAAAAAAAAAAAAAATTGTTGTTCGTTTGACTTTAAGGGTCGTTTCAGAAAATACAATTTTTGATGAAAATAGAAATGTAATGGTGTGGGCTAAAAGGTGTACTTTAAATAATACATGCGGCCCGTCTGAGGGCTAAAGGCAAAACTCTCCCTATAACTATATGCCAACGGCCGGATGTACCTTATCGACAGTAAGAAGCGCATGCTCTCTCTCTCTCTCTATCTCTCTCTCGTTTTCTTTCTTTTTCTCTCTCGTTTTCTTTCTTTCTCTTTCTCTAGTTTTTTCTTTCTCTCTCTCTCATTTTTTCTTTCTCTCTTTCGTTTTCTTCCTCGATCGTTCTCGTTTTTCTCTTCCTCTCTCTCTTGTTCTCTTTCTCTCTCATATTTTCTTTTTTCTCTGTCCCTCTGTCACTCGTTCCTTTAACTCTCTCTGTGTGTCTCACTCTTTTTCTATCTTTCTCTCTGCTGCTTTACTCCCTTTTTTCTCTCACAGTTTCTCTCTGCCTTTCACACTTTCTTTCTCTTCCTCTGGCTCTCCCTGTCTGTCTTTTCTCTCTATCATTCCAACCATCTATTTTTCTCTTTCACTCATACTCTGCCACCATCTTATTATATTTCTTCTTTTTCTTTTTTCTTACTCTCTTTCTCTCTCTCGCTCGCTCTCTCTCTCTCTCTCTCTCTCTCTCTCTCACTCTCACTCTCTCTGAAATTCCATCTCCCATCTCATCCTGTTTCTCTTTCTCGTTTTCTTTATTTGTTTTCTCCTTTTTTACTAACCCGGCTAACTCTCAACCCTCCTTCTCTGTCTGTCTTACTGTCTCTCTCTCTGTCTCTCTCTGTCTGTCTGTCTCTCTCTGTCTCTCACTCACTCTCTGTCTGTCTGTCTCTCTCTGTCTCTCAATCACTCTCTCTGTCTGTCTGTCTCTCTCTTTCTCTCACTCACTCTCTGTCTGTCTGTCTCTCTCTCTGTCTCTTACTAACTCTCTGTCTGTCTGTCTCTCTCTGCCTCTTACTAACTCACTTTTTGTCTGTCTCTCTCTGTCTATTACTAACTCACTGTCTGTCTGTCTCTCTCTGTCTCTTACTAACTCTCTGTTTGTCTGTCTCTCTCGCTGTCTCTCACCCACTCTCTCTGTCTCTCACTCACGCTCTCTGTCTCTCTCTCACTCCTTCTCTGTCTCTCTCTCTCTCTCTCTCTCTCTGTCTCCCTCTCACCCTCTCTTTCTCTCTTTCACTCTTTCTGTCTCTCTTCCACTCTCTCTGTCTCTCACTCCCTCTATGTGTCTCTCAATCACATTCTCTGTATCTCACTCTCTCTGTCTCTCACTCACTCTCTCTAACTCTCTCTCTCTGTCTCTCTGACTCTCACTCTCTCTCTCTCTCTCCCACTCTCTCTCTCTCTCTCTCTCTCGCTGTCTAACAAGAGAGATAAACCTTTTAACAGACATCTTTCATCGTTACTTCTTGTGTTCCTGATCAAATAAAATCCAACCACGACTTCTCACTCAGACACCACGGGAAAATCCGATTACAACTTCAAGGGTATTAAAGAATATTTCCACTTTCAGAGAAAATTTTCACTTATATTTTCAGGATTTTAAAAAAAAAAAAGAATTATTTTTGTAGTGGACTATGGACGCTAACTCCCCCCCCTCTTGTGTTTAGAAGGTAAACGTCAAAATCTAAATCTAATCAGAGACCCGCGAAATTTAATCAGCTGATTCTTTGTGTGCGGACGTCAGTGAAGGTCGAAGCATTATTCTATTGATCTAGTCAAAAGATTTCTATTCCCTCTCTCTCTCTCTCTCTCTCTCTCTCTCTCTCTCTCTCTCTTTCTCTCTCTCTCTCTCCTACCACATCCCTATTCGATATCGCTTTTTTTTCACTTTTTTTCTCTCTCAGCCTGCCTCAGTCTTATCTCCTTCTCACTTTACGTCTTTCTCGCACTCTATTTCTCTCGCTGACTCTGTCACCCCATTTCTCTCTCTGTTTCTATTTCTCTATTTAGTTTCTCTCTTTTTTTCACTCACTCTCTCTCTCTCTCTCTGTTCCACCCCTGCTCTCCCGCTCTTTATATCGCAGCTATACTAGGGCCCCACTTTCTAATGCAATAGAAATTGTGTTCAGCGTTGAGTTGTCATGCGCTAGAGATCTTCTGGAGTAATGCTCTAGTGTTTGCCGTAGTCCTGTTATAGTTTTAGTGAAGAAAAAATCAGTGGCGTGGCTATGGGAGGGGGAGGGGGACAAAATTTGGTATTCTCCCCGGGCCCCCCACTTCAGGGGGTGGGGGGCTCAAATTATTGTCTGACATTGTTTTTACATTAAATATTACGCTACCGCAATGGATGTAGGGCCCCCAAAGAGGTTAAGAGCTCCGGGCTCCTAAACCCTTACAAATTGCTATCTACGCCACTGGAAAAAAATCTTTGTTCTAGAGATGGCCGTCAAAGACACTTCGTGTTCTATTGATGAAAGACTTTGATCTAAAGATCGCCAGGACGAAATTTTGTTTTGATGAATGAATCTTGTCATAGAGAAAACATAATCTTGTGGAGAAATAGTTTGTCGTAGAGATCACAGGTAAAAATGGTCTAACAAAGAATTAACTTTATAAAAAAAAAATTTAAATCGCCAAAGTCACGTGATCTAATGATTCCTGGTATAAAAGTTCAAGCGATCTTTTTGAACGTTTGATATGTTATTCAATTCCATAATTATAAGTAGAGATGGTGCTGATTTTTTTAATGCGATTAATCGGGAGTAAATTTAATCGATTAATTGATCAATTTCGATTAATTATAATTTTATAAAGCAAATGTAGATCCCGTTAA
Organism: Radix auricularia; assembly: GCA_002072015.1. Classification (NCBI taxonomy): domain Eukaryota; kingdom Metazoa; phylum Mollusca; class Gastropoda; family Lymnaeidae; genus Radix; species Radix auricularia. Next base: position 430,422 of record MUZC01004546.1, on the reverse strand, counting down.
GTTGTGATTCATTTTTTCGCGGAATCGGTTAAGTTGTGGTAATTCCATGGCTCCTAAATTTTGTGACGCAACAAAGCAAATTCTTTCTGCAATGCAAGAAATAAGGGTGAAAACCCTTTTTGTTTACGCATGCACATCTAAATAAATAATAATAATTCGAAGGAAAAGTATATAAGTAAAAAATATAAATTATTAATAAATTTGGAATAAAGATAGTATTATTTGCTTAAATTTTAATCGAATTTTAATTGATCAAATTAATTTAATCGATAAAAATTTTAACGATTAATCGCTTAATCATTCGTTAATTTCCACGATTATCGATTTAAAAATTTAATACGCATTCAAATAATCAACTTCATGTATTTAGGCTTGGTCTGCTACAGGGAAACCCAACCTCTGGCATTAATATAATAAATGTGCAATGTATGACACGTCCGTGACGCTAGGCGAGGTAACTTCCGATTTAAAAAAAAATTAAAAATATAGACTTACAATAATTTTTATGATTTTTAAAGTGTAGGAATTAAAAATTGGAATATCCCACACACAATAGTTTTTGTTTGATGGTCATTTACATGCAGTGGCGCATCTAGGAATATATAGTGGCTTTGGGGGCCACACATACATTGCGGTAGCCTAATATTTTATATAAAAAAATTAATGCGTCTTAGACTAATTTTTTTTTTAAAAATAATTTTATTATAGAACTGGAAGAATAACTTGCTTGAAAATAATGAAAACTTTTATAAGAATACCTAAAAGGAGTATATTAAATACGATTAACTATTGGTACATTAATATTTTCTTTTATCCTGTGGGACGTGGTGGTCGAGAGGTAGCGCTCTCGACTGTCATGCCGATGGTCACGGGTTCGAATCCACACGAAGGTGAGGAATTGTTCTCGCGGCCTGAGGAGTCCCCGAGTCACCCAGCTCCGGCTGGGGTAATGCGTGGAACCCCTATAGCCGTGGCCTGTGACCGCTGCATCACTTGCCAACAGATCATCTCTCATGGTCTCTCTGTGGACGCAATTATCTTCTGCATAGAAGGAGCGTCTGTATATCTAAGATAAGAAGATTAACTTTACTTCAAAAGTTTTATGCCAAATAAATAGTTCTTTGTTATTCACATTCGAAGACCTCAAGACAAGTAACAGCTATGTGACATTTTAAAATAAATTTTAGTTATCTGATCGAGGATAAAAAATAGAAATTTCTGATTCAGGTTAAATGGAAAAAAATATGCATCCGACGCAACTAACAAATCTGTATAATTTTGAACATTATAACTTGGTTATCTCAAAACTATAAAAATGTGACACATCCGTTTCTTCCCTTGAGCTCTACATTTGTAAGTAATTGCATAGTTTTGTTTGCACGTTTTTGATAATGTTGGGGTTATAATGTATGGACCAATGTCATACTAGATCTGTAAAAAGTACTGACTTGATAGGGATGAAATGTGTTAATGTGAATTCTCAAAACGTATATTTTGAATTGTTAATACGATTAACTGTTGATAATTTAATATTTTCTTTCATCCTGTGACAAACTTTGCCTATTACGTTACATGCAAATTAAATAGTTATTTGCTATTTACACGTGTAAATAGTTACATTTTATTTTTTACGTGTTTTTGATAATGTTATAGTAATAATGTATGAACAAATGAGCGAATAGACTCACAAGTCATAATCTTTAATGAAGCTTAAACGGCTTCAAATTACAGTTGTACTTGATATATATCACATTACAGTCACATAGTTTATTTTTAACGCACTGTGCTGTATTATTGGTGCGGTGTAGTCATAATTGTTACGCACTATTCAAAGTCGCAAGTTAACAATATTTGTGAACACCAAACTATTTTGCTGTAATATTACTTTATGCTGTTTGTAATTCACTATGCATTTACAATTATCACGATTATGTCAGTATTATTCATGCAAACTTATATAGCGCGCAGCCTAAGCCCAGGCGTTTTCTCATAACATATATATTCGTATATATAATAAAAAATATATAATTTGCTATGTATGTCTATTTGCGACGGTAGATTTTAGAAACCCACCACTTAAAAGCTTTGAAAAAAAATAAATACTGCACTAAAAATGACTCTTTTGGAACGTCCCCATACTATTGTTTAATATGGAAATAAGATTTAATTTTTCTTTCTTTGTCTACACACTTTCCGATTATTTACTACTAGATGCCCGCGACGTAGCATACGCCGCAGATTTGCTCATAGATAGTGGCAAAGAAAGTGTGAGGAAGGGGGGGGACAGGCACAAACTACATCACGATGAAATCAGAACAACGCGAATGAACCTCGGATGTGGGGATAACTGCGACGCATTGTTGATCTGGAGGCATGTGCACTGTGGTTAGCCACTTGCCACCCCCAACACCCTAGCTTGCCAACTATAAACTAATTGGCATAACCTGATAATGGTCATTCATCAGGATCATTTCCACTGCTTGTTATGGTGTTCGAAAAGAAAGTGGGAAATGAAAGAGTACAAACATTTTAAAAAATTAAAAAAGTATTGTCTTAGCTGGGGATTGAACCTGCGACCTCCGCGTGTTAGGCGAATGTAATGACCATTCAACTACGAAATACATGTTATTTTATTGTGCTGTAAGAACATAGTAATTGACCTCAATTCAACGAACTGTTGGTCTCGATGACCCCCCACGCTGTGCACTAACTTTTTTTGCAATCTGATTGGTCGGTGGGGTCAGACAGCTTGCTACTTGCTTGGTGTCCGGCATGGTTGGACCATATATATATACCATTTTCAGGCAAAAGGGAATAGTTAAAAAACTGAAATGTATTTACTTTGAAAATTTCCACAACAGTTTGCTAGTAAACACTAGTTTTTTTTATATACTTTATACTACAACATATTAAGTCACTGAAAAAGTCTAGAAGAGAACAGAAACGATGCAAAGTATACTTAAAACAAAACTTCTTTTCCTTATAGGTAGATCTATAACAAAAAAGTCAACAAAGTTTTTAAGTATTTTTATTTTTATTTAGACACACATTTCAAATGTGTAAACAGCAGTATAACGATGATTCAAATACACATTGCGCTAACGAACTACATTTTCAGCTGAAACGTAGCAAATGTTTTTTTTTAAACAGCCTTTATTTTTTAATTATTATTATTTTATTATTATTTATTAAAATGGGTTCTTAATTTCTCTTTACTTACCAGTGTTTTCCCAATTATACTCTGCTCTTCCACTAAGACTTTATTACCCCCCCCCCTCCCCGCGGATTTACACAAAACCACTCAACAACCAGCTTCAATTTTATGAAACTAATTAATATTTGTTTAATTTCTTTTGTTTTATAAATTATATTTTTTTATGCTTAAGTTTTGCACAAGTCTGAATTCGCTTTGCATTTCTGAATAAAATGTTTCCTATAATTTAACAACAATCGTTGAGAATTCGATTCCAGTCAAGAATATTCAATAATTTGTCGAAATTTCCGTGATTTTACCTTAAAAGTTGTTTCTTTTGCTCTTATCACATACAATGGCTTATAAGGTTTTAAAGTTCATAATGGAGCTATAGCGCATTTTTATGGGGAAAATGTCGGGAGGGGGGAGGGATGCTAGCACAAGTAAACCTATTGATTAATAATCATCTTAAGAAAAAATAATGCTTCGAGATTTTTTAAACAATTAAAATAAGGCGCTAATAAGTTTGTCAGATTGCCTGCCCATCAAGTGCAATTAATTTTTTAAAAAATATTGTTAAAAGACATAATAAACACATCATTTTTTCAAAGTCAAGTTAAGAACTCTAAATAAGTAATTTTAAATGTCTTAAGACCCAATACGCATAAGCGTAGATGATTTTAAAAAATGTAACCACATCGTTTTAATTTAAGGTAGATGAAATTAAACATTTAATGTATTTTCTGGGGTGTGTGTTAAGAATAACAACGTCTTATTAAAAATGTTAAAAAATGTTAAAAATGTCTTGGCTATTATTTTATTAAAAAGTTTTCTGTCAAAGTTTTTTTTTTTAGCTATGTTTTTAATTTTAAAATGTGATATTTTCATTATTGTCATTTCATAAGAGTGGTCATAAGAAACGTTCTAAATTAACTGCTTGGGTGGTAGACCATGAATGGGTTCATCACATGAACAGCTTAAAACAGTCCTTACCTGAATTGTAAATAAACAATGGATTACCTGAAATGTCTTCTTTAAAAAGGTGTTCTATATAAGTATATGTTTAAAATTGTAATTTTTAAATTTATCTATTTTTAATTCCGTTTGGGACAGTGTTTTTTTTTTTTTAATTTAAATTTTTCTTATCTTTTCTTGTAAAGGTGTTAATGATTTTTAAATTTTGTTTTTTTTGTTTTTTTTTGTACATCAATCACTTCCAAACCCTTTCCATCAATCACTACTCTCATTCTTGTCTGTTACAGACGCTCCTTCGATCATTTTTTCCTAAATGGAGATATGTGCTACCGTCCACTAAGCAGCCCATGAATTGTGTGAAAAAGGTGAATTATTGAAGAAAAAAATTCGATGCAGGCCACCCAGCCATCCTAACAGGCACGTTAGTAAGTGGTAAGCAATTCTTCTTTAAAAACGAAACATACATAAACAGCGAGAGTGATAATTGAACGACTTTGCTGATAAATTTAAGTTCATCAATGTTAAAGGCAGGAAAACAATTCAATGTCCGATCAGATGAAACAGGTTCGATAAGTCTGTAATATTAATTTCTTCTGTCATTGTGGAAGAAGGAAGAAAAAAAGACTTTGTCTCAATGTAAGAATAAGAGATTCGTGTAATGCATTTGTTAAAAAATTCAAATGAACAAGAAAAGGGATTGATCATCAACAGTGATATAACATTTGTTAACAAATGGGGTTAAAGGTAGGCTGGGGCATGTTACTGGACGCAATGTATTATTTAATGGCGACGTGACAAAATGCAGTAAAATGTTTTGTGTCTATAAAATGGTTGAGAGCGGTTTTTTATTCTTGGTTTGTGCGTGTTTTTTAAAGGGGCTTGGCGCACACGCAAAACCTTTTCCCCTGTCGGCGAATTTCCGTTGATGGTCCTGGTGGAACACAAATGATGATGATGCAAAACACCAGAAATAGGGGGAAGACAGAATGGGGGGGGGGGAGAGAAAGAGAGGGCAAGACGTTAAAATTGAGAGAGGTTACAGAGAGAGAATGGAGGCGAAAGCGAGAGGTTATGAGGATGCCGAAAAAGAAAGAGGCAGAGAGAAAAGAGAGAAACAGAGAGAGGCGAAGAGAGAAATTTGGGATATAACTTGAGAAAGGGAGCGGTATTAAAGGATATTCACACATTTACGGAGAGAGAGAGAGAGAGAGAGAGAGAGAGAGAGAGAGAGAGAGAGAGAGAGAGAGAGAGAAAGCATCTGAATGAGAGGAGATGAACGCGACTTAAATTAACAGAATGAGTGAGAGAGAAAAGGGACTTAAACTGAGGAATACAGAGAAAAGCACTCAGAGAAAGGACAAAGAGAGATCAAATGGTTTATAGAAACAGAGGCTTAGTGACAACGAGACATCACGACATCTAGAGAAATAACTTAGATTGGAGTTAAGTCAACATGGGAGTGATACTTAAAGAGGGGGGGGGGCTTAGAAAAACTCCAATAGAAATAAAGCAAAAGTGAGGGATATATACATTTTAACATGTTAGCAGGACAAGGCTTTTTTTCTAATTGCATTTTAGCGAACCCATTGAAGTCACCGTCATAAAATTAACTAGATTGCTTTCTTATCTCTTTGCGTGAGATTAAGTTTGCTGTCTCATTGGTGCTAATTCAGTATTTTCCAATTACATTCCATAGGTTTGCTGCAAGTTATAATTGTCCAGCAGACTTTAAAAGCGCAAAGAAGTATCTTTTGAAAGTGTTCGCCTAAAGTTACGAGAGAATTTGAAATATCTAAAGGACAACGAGATAATAAAGGCTGTTCAGCGGAACATTTTCTTTTTAAATTGAAAAGTAAAACAAAATTTCATAAAGTTTTCTCAAATGTATGTGATAGCGTTATTCTTGAAAACTAGGGGAAGCAAATGCTATAGCCGCTTATCTGATAGATGCCTCATATGATAATTAGTCGAACAATGGAATATATTCTTTGAGGCATTGAAATAAAATCGCATGATAGGTATCATGGGTTGTCCGATGGCGAATATAGTAAAAATTTTCGATGACAGCGTTAAATTAAATTCTTAAGAAATTAACAAAAATTTAGTTGGTGCGTAGTGATTTCTTTTGAACCGGGTTCAAAATCCATTTTAGTGTGTTTTCATAAAACTACGGCTAACGGAAGTATGTGTACGAAGGTCCTACCTAAAACGGCTTACAAGGTGTCTTTTAGCAAATTAAATATTGGTTAAATGCACGCAAAAAATCATCATTTTCACAAAATTTAAGTGGTTTAAGATACAAATAAATAAAGAAAAATATTTTTAAGGAAATCATTCCGAAATATTCATTGTACCTAAAACAGTCAATCTACTTTGGCGTGTTTTCTTTAAAGTAGTCTTTATTATGCACTTATCTTAAGAATGATACAGAGACGTTATATTCCTTGTTTGTTATTAGACTACATGCCACTGAAAAAAATAATTTACATAAAAAAATAAAAAAATATTTTTAAAAAATCCGATCAATGTTGTTACGCTTTGGATTTCGGTGTGATTATTCTTGATGCATTTTAAAAAAAGAAGTAAATAGCCACATATTTCATCGTGAATTAACTTTGCATCGATTGCCAGAACAGCAGCAACGATTTAACCCCCCGTCGGTCTCCCTAATGTTAAATTTATCCAACAACACATTCAACGAAATGCCAAATACCTTTGATGTTCACTAATAGCTTACTTAATTATACACACTCCATCATTGGGTTGATTTGTATGGTACATTTTTTCTCGAACCCCCATTACATTTTTTTTGTTGCTTAATCAAAATCAATCGGAACAAAAACACATTAAATTAATTAACACTCACAAAAGGCAAAAAATTGTATGCGTCAGAATAAATGGATTCGTTCGTTAAGTGATTTGCGGGCTTATAAAATCATCAAGGAAATGAGTTGTACGCCTAATTCCCTATCAACGACGATCACGAATGAATGTGCCACCGATTAAGACAATTTTAATTTCCATTCAATATGTATTTTCCCTATTAAAGTTTCTTTTTCATGTCAAAGTGTCTTTGCCTTGTCAATGATTTTTTTTTTACTTTGTCACTAAGTATTTCCCCTGCCCATAAGTATTTTTCCTGTTCATGTATCTTGTTCGTGTCAAAGTTCATTTTCCTAATTATTTTTTCTCGTGCAAATATGTTTTTTCACTATCCATACGTATTTTCAATGCAAATATGTATTTTACGCATCAATGGTACTTTTCCATATTGAACGCTTATTTTCCATACAATGTGTATTTTCTCCGTCAGTTTGTTATTTCCTTGTCAATGTGCTTTTTCTTTTTTGTTTCGTCTTTCCCTGTTAAATAAGTATTTTCCCTGTCCATGTATATTTTGACCATTTATATGTTTTGTTTTTTTTCATGTAAATATTTTTTTCCGTTTCTAGTTTGTCGTGCTCGGTAACATTGTAACCCTTATGTTTTGTCTGTCACTAGAAATGTTTGGGATAAATGCTGGACATTGATCCTCTAAGACACTTAACTATCTCTGACTACGTTTTAGGAACAAATTATTGATAGAAGTTTTTTAAAAAAAACATCAACATATATTCAATATCGTATAACCTAATACAGGGAATGTTTTTTTTTTAATGTTTGAAAAGTATATGTACAATTGTCATAAAAATACCTATAACCAACAAACAGTGGCATAAAAATTAATTATGTACACAAAATCACATTGTGGTGGGTCTTGTCAGGGCTATTAGTTTCAGCCATCAAAATTGATGAATCTCTAAATCCAATATCCGCTTGGGGGAAGCCATGCAAAGAGATTTGCATACTTCTGCCATCCATCTCGTGCAATACTAGCGAAGGTACGTGCTTTACACGTGACGCTTGGGAATGGCCCCTTGATATGCATCGCATGCAAAATTTACGTTGACGTGTGCAGTACATGAGATAAAACTCGTGTGAAGTCCGGACGACGAAGTAAACAATCCGACCTCCCTACCCCCCCCTTCGAAAACACGATCCAATATTTTTTTCTGTCGCTTTTGAAAACATTCTCAGTGTCTATCCTTAGACGTAAAACTCCGTGTCTTTGCGTATTTTCAGTGGGATAATGTTCTTATCGGAAGGCAGCAGGTTCTCCAAGGTGTCGTTGGACCCGAACAGCGTTCTCGTGTCCTCCTCTTTGGGCGTCCGGCGGTTCTGCGCCTGCTTGAGAAGGGGCCTCACTACCCGCGTCTTGCACTGGAAGAAGATGTACGCCACGCAGGCCGCGATGATGACACCGCCGATGAAGACGACGACGGACATCTTGATCTGCAGCAGCAGGTGCTTGTTGTGGTCCAGGAAACGGTGGTACGCCTCCGGGTCCGCCACCGGGCGAGATGAGTGTTGCGTGAACATGTGGTGGTGACTCATGGCCCGCTCCCTTCCACGGCGATAAGGGTTTCGTATCTGTATGTATGTGAGTGCGTAAAGTTCGTCGTGTGTGGTAAACAAAGGGGGGGGGGCTTATTTTTCAGACAGTGTAACGTTGTTAGTCATGTCACCCCCCAGACTTGTACATGTCGGGGTGAAACAGGTGATGCGGGGCACAGGCTTACGATTCCAAACCTGGATTTATGGAGTCCATCGTATAACATATTCATATATTCTCTTTTTTGGGAAAAGTTTATTAGGAGATGTGTGATTGTAATCAGTGTCTTTTTTTCTTGCACCTTGAGAATCTGGTGTTGTTTCGAGCAGATGATCTGCACGTCGCCTAGATTACGATTTCTTCGAGATACTTATTGCAAACCTTGAGAATCAACACCAGAAATGATGTCACAAAAGGAAATCGTTTAGAAACTTCTTAAAAGAAAACATTAGCTCTTGCGTTGTTTCACGAAGCACTCCTAACTTTTAGGCAATATCACAAAACAATTAAAGCAACAAAGATGTATCCACCCTGATACCTGTTTTCAATTAGTTAAGATTGTAACATCCAAGAAAATCAGCGTTAAAACTTATATGAACTTTTTGACTCCATCAGCCGAAGAATAAATAGCTTTTTATATGTCCTTCCAATGGTGATGTGGACAGTTGAACAAAGTTTAAGTCTGTGGGTCAATCAGGTGAAAGATCGTCACGTGAACTCTGCTACAGGTGAATGGGAAAACATCTCAGTCTGACATCTGTTCTTCTTCAGCTTGTGAGACAGAGTAACCGTCCCTGGTTGGAACAAATTAATATCAATGATTAGTCTATGCATCAAACTTTTTACAACAAATTTATCACATCATTGGTATTTAAAACGGATATCACAGTAGCTGAATTCTCTTTTGGAGTAGCGTTGGATTATAATTAAAACGCATTAGTTTATTGCTTAGGGGCGTCATTAAAGTACGTCAAACTCCAGGGGGGGGGGTTGTAAGAAAGTGTGACAGTTTGTGACAGGGTGAGTTTAAAATAGTCAAAATTAGCGTGACTTTATGGTCGGCCCTTTATGTACGATATAATTCACATAATAGATTAGAATTATGGGTAAGGATGGCAGCGCTATATTTTGCCCAAAAGCCACGTACAACAACAACAACAAAAAACCCAAAGGGCAGACGCTGTAATAGTTTAAGAAAGTTTTTGAAATCCCGGGTCGACTCTATATTTTGAGATGTACAACTCGGCGTAAAAGAAATCGGGCCATCTGTGAAGACCAAAACTGTGTTTTAGAACAAGCCCAAAGACGGTAACTTCTCTGTCAACACCATTCTCAACACTAAATGTGAATTTTTTCTATAACTTAAGATTTCGTGGCAAACAGAGACAAGATTCCAGGCCTCCAACCACGAGATCAACGCTGAGAATCTCTGTCAAAAGTTTGGCAAACCCTGCTATGTAATAGGAGATCATAGTTATAAAGTCAAAGGTCTTTAAAAATGATTTTCTATTACTTGAAACACTTGCCGACGGATGATATGCTTTCAAATCTCATCTTTTTCTCCTTAAACGTGAATGAGATGCTTTCAGGGATACGGTGGTCGAGTGGCAAGTGCGCTCGACTGGCGTACCGATGGTCACGAGTTCGAATGCGTGGAACCCTCATAGCCGTGGCCTGTGACCGCTGCATCACTTGCCAACAGATCATCTGTCATGGTGCGTGGACGCAATTATCTTCTGCATAGAAGGAGCATCTGTATATCTAAGATAAATGTATTTTCCGTTTTCTCCTCGCTGTATCCTATTGGTATGCCACTGCAATTATTATTATTATTATGTTTTTGCATAACCTTTTAAACATATCAATAGTTATCTCTCCCTTGTACAACTCGATTCATGGCAACACTATTAAAAATTTCTTATTTAAATTTCCGTAAAAGCTTATTGCATTTATATTACGCATCACAAGAGGTTGCGGTTATTTGCTAATGTCATTCCAAGCACCGGCATGCTACCCAAAAAATACATCGGGGGCGTAAAAACGATGGGTCATATGATGGGGCCAACAATAAACTAGAACGTATTGGCAATACGGAAATACATAAACCCTTACTCATTTCCTTTCATTAATTTATTCCGTATATATTAAAGATACGGGAATATAAATCAGTCAAAACTATGTATGCGCAGTTGGGGAAAAATTGTTACGTGTAATTTTTTAATAACAATATCCTATTTCTTCAGCGTCTCACAAAAGGCGGGCATTAGATGCCCGGCGGGGGTTTGTCGTCATTTTTGGCCTACATGGTACCCACGGGAAATCACCGAGAAATAAATGGGACAGCTATGATGGGTGCCAGGGGGCACAACGTTGACCGGTCATGTCAAAGTCTATGGGGAGCTAATGACATCATTTTTCGGAAAGCCGGACATTGCGGGTATTCACCGGATCTTCGTGTGTAATAAACACCAGGATCCTATAAAGGAATAACAAGAAATGGTTCTTTTTCTCTCAAAAATTGGTCAGAGGAAAAGTAGGAGGAGAAACAAGTAAAGAGGAGCTATTTTCTTTTCCAAAAAAATGTAAAGAATTCTTTGTTAACGAATTGAATTTGCGCCCAAAGCCACAGCTAAACTGTCCCTGGTGAAGAAACTGGCCAGCACGAATTGAAGCGAAGATGCAAGAGTATAACTTAGAGGAGGGATTATTTACAGCCCCCCCCCCGTCCAGGTCCTTGAGACTTACTGGTGAGAGAGGGTCAGCTCAGCCCAACCCGATCGACGGATGACCCAGCTGAGGGTCAGATCGAGCCGAAAGATCAATTCCAAGAGAAGTGGCTCCAGGGCTGGGCATCTGAAGACACATCAGAAAAGTTGACCAGTTCATGGCACGCCAGTGTAAGAGCGATCCCTGGTAGGAACTACCACTAGGCGACGAGATGTGACTTATAACCCAGATGAGGATTGAACATTATCCCATACGAAGCTATTTGCATAGATTTGGCACGAGAAGGGATAATGGCTGTCAAAATATGTGGCAACTCGGAGAGTAGGGTCGGCCATCTGTTGGTCGAATTCCCCACACTTGTCGGGGATTCGGACAGGTCAGTTCCAGCAGCTGTGGAAAATTATCTCTATGGTGATCCTCCCTGGAGGACATTTGTAAGTAAAACAATGAGCCAAGCCCTATGAGCGTGAGTTAGACCCCAACATGAGAAAGTAACGTAGTAAGTGTATGGATAATAAATGTCGACGTATATTAACATTTAAAAATTGTTCCGTTACGTTGCGGTATAATTGTGGAGAAAATGCCGCTAACATACTGCTTTTTTAAATAAATATTATCTTCTAGTGGGATTTTAATATTTATTGTCCATTGAAATTTAGTTGAGTTTATCCCCGTAACCCTCCAAGACAGTCTACGAGTATCGACCCGCAAGGTCGCATTTATGTTGATGATACAGAATTCTATCCCCGGTGTTCTGAGTGGAAAGAGAGGGTGCACAGGTGATTTAGTGATAAGAACATTGTTTGGTTGGTCGGCAGGGACGTGAAGTTCATGTTTTGAACTTTATATAAAAACAACCCGTAAAAACAACGTTTTTGACCATGGTCATTTTTTACTTTTGTTTTTCCGCCGTACGATGGACGAGGAGACGACGGTGAAATTAAAATAAAGGCTTTTAAAATGGCACACTTTCCGTCATGCCATCGAGTTGAAATTTTGCGCATATACTTGTGTCACCTAACAACGCATTGTATCGAAATTTCAGATTGATCGAATTTACCGTAATACAATTAATGTAATCTTAGTTTATCTCTATATAAGTGTATGGTGGTCTGTTTTTGTTGACATTCACGTGTTCGCTGGAGTTCACTCCAGCCATGGGTGACCACGCCCCCACCCCCACCCGTCCCTTTTGAACACCAAGCGAGTTCAGTCACGTTTAGTCTGTAAATGTATAAATATAATAACTACTTTTAGTTCTGTTTCATATATAAGGGATTTATAGTCAAAAGCTTTGTTTTTACGGGTTATTATTTACTTTTGTTTTTCCGCAGTAGCGTACGGACGGACGAACGAGAAGACGATTGTGAAGTTATTATAATGTAAGGGATTTAAAAAATAACATATTTTACAGTTGTTGTATCATGACACGAGGGATGCGATGCTTTTGAGATGATGGAAGTGGAGATAAGATGTGTTGAAAACAGCTTTTCGTACCCTACTTTAGCTACCAGTGTACCAGTTTTCACCATTGAGGTTTAATTAAATGGTTTGTTAAATGGTATGGGATGGACAAGACATAAACCACGCATGGATAAGCTTAGGGTGCAATAATCTTCTGTATAGATAAGGCTTTTTTTTTATTGACCTGAATTTAAACAATGAGCTTGAGAAATGCACTGCTAGCGGTTCAGCTTTATATGAAAAAAAGTATGTGCAATATAATAATTATAATTGTTATCTTCTTTAAATAAGATGCCTTTGGCTTCGTACAGTGCCTCACATCTCGTCAGAGTATACTGTTAAAAGCAGGACTGTATACTAATTCATTTTTCATGGTTTTATTCCCCCGTTGAATTTAGCGCGTAGCCACAACAAAGAGAGCTTCTGGATGATGGCGCCCTGCACTGAGCACTGAAACTAAGGTTTCTTTTCTTTCTTTAACGCTTTTAGTTTTTGGTTTTGTTTTACCAGCATGCTCATTGTTTTGTTGCGTCCCTTTAGGATCACACATATCCATTTTTTTTAAAAATATCATTGTTTTACTAAGCCTGTTAATGTTTTCAATGGGTAACCCTTTTATACTTCTTGTTAATATTTAATGATCTGAATGCGATTTCTATTTATTCTCTCCCCAAAACAATTCTAAAATTTAAAATTTAGTGGATGTGTTATTTAGGTTTTTTTAATGTGTTGTTTTAATATAACGTAAGGAGCCGTCCATAAATGACATCACGCACCAAAGGGAAGGGGGGGGGGGTCACACATTTGAGACCCTGTGTTTAAGAAATATGACGTCACATCAAAACGCGCAACTTTAAATAAAAGTTCCACTTGAATTGTTTACCAGTTATCTAATGAAGTTTCACATGACTTCACGCGTGTTACGTTAATAGAGTCCAGCCTTACGCTAAATACATACTTAGATGACAAAAAAAGTGATTTCAAACATGCTCATTTTCAAATAAAAACTACGGCTTTTATGGGGGGGGGGGGTCCAAAAGCTTTGACACGTGATACTGGAGGGAGGAGGGTCTAAGTTTCTGTGACAACGTGTGAGGAGGGGGAGGGGTGAAAATCACGTGCCGTCATTTAGGAACGGACCATAAGGGGTAGTATTAAATTTCGGAAATCGATGCAGATTTGAGCCGAAAACATAAATTTATTAAATTAATTAAACTTCTAAGCATCTTCAAATTAAAATAAAGTATTTCTTAACTCCCCTTAACATAATGTCGATTCCTTTAGCAAAGATTTCGTAACGAATGGGGGCAAATGCCCCGAGCATCACTTTGCCAAGGGCGGCAAATTCATTGTCATTAATTAATCTCTAGCAACGAAAATTTTATATAAGACAGTCAAGCTATATATGGAAATAAAAGAAAAAAAAATAATGCCAACTGCCAAAACATCAAACTTTTTATTAGATATACACTCTTTTGACATTAATGCTACCGCACTGAAAAACCAGAAGCTTAAGTGGAATGAGAAAGGGACACTATCTGCTCCTGTTGTAAAAGCAAAACTCACTGTACCATATCAATTTGAAACATAAGACTATCGAATGCTCTGAGCTATGCATTGTTGGGGGGACGGCAATTTATTTGGGGCGGCAAAGTCCTTGTTGTTAATTAGCTTCTAACAAATGAAAAACTTTAAAATAATCATTAAAAGAAGAAAAGGCAGGATAAGCATTTACTAAATGAAGAAACTATATTAAAATAAGTGAACGTTTTTAATGCCAAAACGCCAAACTCCATTATGATTTATGATTATAATTTTTTCTGATTCTAATGCTACTGGATTGCCAATAATGTTTGACTTTTACGTATGGAAACTATTGAGAAAGAATTGCTGGTGTTCTTATATGGTTTATTCTTCCAAAGCATCTTTATTTTAACTTTAATGTCTTTTGTTTTGTAGAATCATAAAAAAATAATGGACCAAATGGCTTACTTAGTGGAATTAAAACGTGTTTCCCATAAGTACAAAGTTAGCCACTCATGAAGTTCAACATTGTCAAATTTTTAATTTTTTTTTGTGTTCCAGTTGGAAGTATGATTTTTAAAAAAAAAGAATATAATATTAATAAATAACAGCAATAACTTTTTGTAAAGAAAAACAAAGTGGCCAGAAGTTCTTTTTGAATGTTTGACATTGACATTATTAAATCCTAGAAAAATTGAATTTGGCTTTTTGCATTCACAGAGAGGACAATACTGTTTCAAATAAAGGCAGTATTATGGACCCAATGCATTTTCATGCAAATTATGTTCCAGCATTCCGAGAACATCATGGAGGAAAAGAATGAGAAAAAAAACTTGTGACCTGAAACTGCAGAATCTTTAAAAGATTTCCTTAAAACAAAGGTGAAACTGCTTATTGTTTACGACATTTCTGAAATTTTGTTAAAATAATGATGATCCTAAAATAAAGGATTTTCAGTGGCCCAGCTTGGTTTAATACTTTTTCGTGGCTGGAAAGAAGAACAGAAGTTTAATTAAGAGAGAATAAAAAAAAACATGAAATCTCACTGTCCAATCGCTTCAAACAGTTCATTATACCAAATTTGTTTACATGATTTACCAACTGAAACGAACTGTCTAACTATTTTAGTTCACTAAGGGTTGTTGCGCATTCTTTTCGATGTCCATACACCGTTGCGAATATCAAAGAGGCAGAAAAAAAGCTCAACATACGAACAGAACCAGGAATTTTGATAATTACAATTTCAAAAGTGTTTAATCTATAGCTATTTCAGCTAATGACAATGGCATGGCTGAAAACAATTGATACATGAAAGATTGGGCCATGAGGAAAAACAAAACACGTACAATTTTATTCAAGAAATTAAGCTTTTCTTTTAATTTCTAATAATACTAAAATAAAAATTTAAACAATTCTTTAAAAGACTATCTTTACCTAATGGCGTCAACATACTTTTCGGAGGGGGGTGGGGGTGGTGGCAACTTTGGGTTCTGCCCCGGGCGGCACATACCCACAATACGCCGCTGATTTTATGGTGTTCGAAAAATTAAATATTCTACGCTTAACCCGAATGTCAGAATTTCGGGACAATTTTATCGCATTAAAAAAATAATAATAATCTCTTGATATTTTTCCTAACTCCGATTTCTATCCTCCAAATTATTTTCCCACATCAGAAAATTCTTCCAAACAAACTACCAACTCCTCGCCCTTCTCTGTGCGTACTTCCTGAAATAAAGAGACCTTATTATAAATGTCAACGAAACGCAGTAACATTTCTGACCAACGCTTGATGTAACTGTAGACACAGATGGCGTCTGAGCTGAGAACGGATTAATAACAATTTCAACAAAATATCAACACAGTCGCCAGCGCTTGATTCCTTACGGATTGTTGGTCAAATAGAGTATCAAAGAAGATGGCATTGCTAGGGTTAGCACATTGTCATTGTTGGATTGCCCGCCCTCTCCCTAACTAACTTTCTAATAATAAAATTAAATTATAACAGTTTCCAGCAACATGTAGCTCTGCCAGACTCAGGTAACTTTAAATAGCCAAGTAAAACGCCCCCTTTTTGGCTAAATTTGATTCTTTAAAATAAGACAAGCCTGTGGTATATTCTTTTGTTTAAAGAAACGTGTAATATTTCAGCTAATTGGTTATTAAAATGATCAGTTAGTTCAGGGTCTAAGAAAAACAAAGTGCCGTGGTGTAGAAGGTAATGATGGGTAGCCATATTTTGAAATTTTATTAACATAAAGGCGTTTGGTAGAATTCAAATTAATGTATCAATTACGGTAATTTATGTTTTGGGAAGGGAAAGTATTTTCAACAGTAACAGTGAAACAATGTAAAAAAAAACCTTCAACGCTACTCATGAATTTTATTAATACAAAAATCAAGTGAGTTATATAACTAAGTGTGTCTGAGAGGAATAAGGCGGCGACTAACAAAGAATTTTAATCTCTGAGGAACAGATATAACTATAAGATACGTTAACATGTGCCACATTTCATTTTAAAATATACAAGTTTTTGTACATAAAAAAAAACATGTGACAAATTAAGTATGGGTGCCATCAGGGCCGGCTTTTGGCATTAAATAGGAAAACTAGGCAGCCACCTAAGGCTTCGATTAGTCTCGTCATTGGGGTGGGGGGGGGGCCCCTCGTACAAGAATCTTAACAAACTTTTTTTTAAAAATTATTTAAAATTTAGTGCCACCAAATTCACTTTGCTTAGGGCCATCAGTTCCCTTAGGCCGGCCCTGGTACCATAAATTACTCTTAACTACCGGCAACCACATTTCAATTGGTTAGAAACATAATATATTTAATGCTTCGGGTGGAACATTGAGAAGGGAGTGATTTGAAAGAAGTGAGAGGGGAGGGTAGATTCATGGGAGGGCATGATGAGGCGGGAAATTATTGACTGCCATGCTGTTGTTGTTTTTTTTCTTTGTTTTTTTTAGTTGTTGTTTTTTTTTTTAAATATTATTCCTATTTCTCTCTATTCATTGTTATTACTCACGAAAAGAAAAGTTTATCCCATTAGCGCAACTATCTGAAGTTTTTATCAAGATAACGCTTCTTATAATTTTTTTCCCTACTGAAAATCCTACATGTGGAAGAAAATCAGCAGTCCCGAGCCTGCGCTCTTCATGGGGCTTCCCGGAAAACCCCCTCAGCCCTCTGGCCCCCTAAGGGACGTAAAGACTGAGAAGCCCCCCGGAGCGGTCGCTGTTACAAGCGGCCGCCTAGGCGTCCAGGACACTAGGTTGAAAACGCCTCCCACTAAGTTTGCCTCCCTACTAAATCACCCCAATATATAAACAGACACACAGGTAAACATTTTATTCTAATTGCTTTTTATTTATTTTTTATTGCACTTGTTCCTCTATGTCAAATTATGAGCGGCTTTGTCCTTGCAATCAATCAGGCCTTCGAGCAGCGGATCAATAATAAAGTCGGGGATTTTGTGCCAGAAGTAAACAATACCACACGTTACCAGTCACATCCGGTTGCGTTTCGAATTGCTTCTATTGTCAGTGGCTTACAAAAAAAAATATTTTCTGAAACCGGAAACGGCTTGTACTTTTTTTTCTAATCCTGTGTAAATGGACCTGTTGTCAATAACCTGGTCTAAATGAACACGAAAAGAACTGTCTTTTTTTTTTTTTTAAATCTCTCAGTTCGGTGCGTTATTTGGAAAACATGCGATTCTGTACAACAATATTTTCGCTCCATAGTCTTCGTGGTGAATTTTCAAAGAAAGCACGTTTTAACATAGGAAATTCAAATAACATTGTTGTCAATGTCAGTTTTATTGAGAACATTCAAATAACACTATTATCAATGCCAGTCCTAGTAATTTAAAAAAATCAACTAATTTTCTTGTCATTTTCAGACTAACTTGATAGCGCCTGGCGTGACTCCTGACAGCCTTGTAAAAGTCGGCATATAAGGGATTTTTTTTTATTTTCTTGTTTTGGTTTCGAAAATGAAAAACTATTTGAGTCATATGATGTCATGAATTTTTAAATGCATACGACATCAATGAGTGCATACTTTGTCAAAATATAGATTCAACTTGCATGTAACCCAATCCAAAAGCTTGTTGTCCCAGCAACCTTTTTATAGCTTTTTTTCCTCCTTATGTTATTAACAACAATTCTTTTCAAATGACAAAAGCAAAAACAACTTGTGTCTGTCGCGTTTAAAGACACAACTTAGCACGTTGTTGGGTTTATCTATTTTCTATCTCTAACTAACTCTAACAGAACCGTGACACTTGGCATGAGATAGTGCGCAGCTCAAAATGGTGCCCCAACGACCCAGCGTCGGGTTAAGGGACAGTTCAGTTCAACTAACATATGGAGAACATATTGTAATCATCGTATTTAGTTAAAGGTAAATCAATATAACAAATTTTTTATAAAATAGTAAATTCAAAATATTTATTTACTTACAGGTAATTAACTAATTTGAAAATTTATAAGACAATGTTGATTCTACGCCCATCTACGAACACTAGTGGGTCGTAAATTCTGAAGTTAGCTCTCTAAAATTAAGTTAACGACCAAGACTGGCCAAGCTTTTCCCTCTAATGTGGGGGGGGGGGATAGACCAAGAGTTGAGCCATTGATTTACGAGTGGTAAGAAGGACTTTGTCGATATTTTAATGTCAAGCTGATGGTACCTGACATTTTTTTCCCAACTCATTTATTTTAGAAGTGTTGATGCAACTTTCTTGAACTCATTAAAAAAAAATGAAATAGAAAAGCCATGAATTATTCTCCCAGCAATGAGTTAGTCCTCTGCTCGTTCACCCCTGAAAGCTGTGACGTGGATGATTTGCCTGATGAATTAATCCTGATGGCTTTGTGCGATGTCGTGGATTGGAATACATAATTTATCTAGTCTTAACGTAGGGTGGCTGGTGACTGGATCACATTGTCAAGATGAAGAATCAATGGCGGTACGTGTTGATGATGTCAGTCATTAATCCGGTGGAGAGACGGTGATGGTTTGTGATGTTGGCGTCGGTTTGGTACTTATCTCAAAAGTCTGTTGAAATTATTCAACAAAATCATATTCAACACATTTATTTACCCCCCCCCCCCAAGAAATCCCAACCAGTAACCGTCCACTTTAACCAAAAGTGAAACCAGATAGGAAATGCCTGCGGGGGTTCCAGTGAAGTCTCGTTTTCCTTTTCTTCTCGAAGTTGTGCGCCGAGACGAGATCGGTACTTGAGTATCTTCAAAGAGTCTTGTAGAATCGGAATTTAAAACTAAAATCGGAATGTAAAACCGAACTCCGAAATTTAAAATAATGTACTAGAATTTTAAGGAAAATTCGAAATGTAAAATGTAAATCAAAATTAGCCATATTTATAAAAACGATGAAGTCGATAGTTTTGATCTTATGGATTGAATAAAAATTAAATGTAAAACTATATTAATGGACTAGATTGTGCCAGGCGCCGTGGCGCCTGCGGCGCCCCCGTTTTTTGGGCGCCTACGGCGCCAACCTTTTTTTTAAAGACCAACTAACTTGTCCTTTTTTGATAAATACGAATTATTAAACTTTATGAAATGTACGCAAAGTATTTATTTAATAATAATAATAGGAGTTGTATTTTGCGTACCGATGCACACCAAACAATGACGTCATCATATTAAATATTTTTACAGCGCTCATCAAAACACGATTTTTCAACTAAACTAACTGCTGTAGACTGACGTACATCGCTCCTCAGCGTTTCAACTAAACTAACTGCTGTAGACTGTCGTACATCGCATGCGTTATTACAAACATACAGAACCACACCACTGGGTGTTTATATTATTTAATTATATTCATGTGCATTATTTTTTAGCGCATTTTCGAGAAGTCGAATGCGCTATTGCACCCGTTTTGTCCGTCCGTCCGTCCGTCCGTCTGTCATCACCTTTGATCACAGCATCCATAAGTCCTAGACCCATGATGTATATATGTTTTTGGTATGTCCTGACCTGCCATTTGTGCATCAACACTCAGTTACTCGATCCGTTAAAAAACCCCGTTAAAACTACCAAAAAACTTTGCGAATCGAGAGGTAACACTGGCGCAGGGAACGGCCGCCATTGCCGGAAGTCGAATACATCATTTTTCAAGCATTCAAGAGTGGTGCGAAGGCGTGCAAAAGAATTAGTTTGTTTTTTGTTGTTTTTTTTTTTTGTTGACGTCATTAGAATATGTGTAAAAGTTTAGAGAGTTTTACGTCATCATTTGTGGTGACTTGTAGTTAGATTAAAGAGAAAATATTTTTTTTTTTAAATGTAAAGAAATGCGTTTTAAATTAAAAAAATGTCAGGTATATTCATTACACAAGAAAATTCATAAAAATATGTCTAAAATCTAAACACAATTACTGATAACTACATAATGCTGATATCTAACATAAGTACTGATACATAATACGAAAATGCGCTAACACGTCCTGAGTTCCAAAAGGGACCAGGCTTAACATGATTTTTTTAATTGCGTTCGCTAAGAGTAATCGTCTTTTATTGGCCGAAACTGATAAGCGTGTCTGTCCTGTCTTTTACGTGGCATTTTTTTCAATAACAGGCGCTGCAAATAAAGTTACGTAAGATGAACGTAACACTTAACAATATACACTCCGTATGACAATCAATCGATAAAATATTTGAATAAATAACAGCGAATGAATAAAATTTTGTAACTGTGACTGTAATATGCATGAAAAGAATGCACAAATAAAAAAGATAAAGCAAAATTAATAAAATAATTGAATTTAGTCCTAAGGCACATTTGAAAAATAAAGCATTATTTTTTTTAAAATCTCAATAAGTTTAGTAATAGTAAGATATGTTTATAAAAAAATGTCCTTTACAGCAAATCATTTCGAGCAAACTCAAAACTACTCACGGCCGTTCTGTTTCATGCTACCCATGCACTGGGGCGTAGGAGTACGTTCACTTAGATTGGGTAATTGCTAGTTCTCTAACTGTGTTCTCTAAAAGTGTCGTCCATCAGGGTTTATGTTATGTCTCTGTCATTTAAGAAAATAATAATAATAAAGTAATATGAACGCTCTCGTGAGTCTTGTTTCTCGTATGCATATCTGGGTGTTGCCATGCATGGTTCTTGAAAGTAATGGCCCAAGGACCTGATAGGAAAATGTGCAGATTAATGGCAGTTTGAGAGGGAGGAAAATGCATGGGTGGTTGAGGTTGACTCAAGATGAATTGAACGCTTTTTAAATGGGTTTATTCCGTGGCTTGGAAGATCTCTTCCGGTGAGAACAAATTGATGGCTTAGAGGCAAGGCTTGTTAACCGAGCGATTGATGCAATGCCATTTACTTTGGGGTGCTCAAATTGCATGCTTAGGTTAACAATAACAACATTGGGGAGAGGATGAGGGGGAAATTTATTGATTTAACTGTAGCATTATATCTTTGCAAGAAATAGCAACAAAGACCCAAAAAAAGCAGTTGAGTTGCAAGTGTTCGGGAGGCTTAAATCCTCGCCTGAAGCAAACTTCCAGAAAGAAGGATAACCAAAACACGTATATTGTAGTGTTTTTTTAATACTCTAAAAAATATCAAGTTCATGCTTTAATAAATTTTGATTATAAAATCATCCATATCACCAAAGCAACGTCCTTGAGATGTCGATATTATTAAGCATAAAGATATTCACCGGGAATTTGGTGTAATTGTTATTATCGGCGTAATCATTAAAGAGAATGGGCTCAATCTATCGGCATGCTTCCGTCTCGCAAGACAATGGTGCATCACCGTTGGGTTTGGTTGCATTTCCTCGAGTGGCTGTGCAGTCCTATCCTTGAGTGACAGTCTTTACCACAGGTTTCCCACATGAGTTATGTGCTTTCCAATGGTTTGGTCTTTCTCATAGCTCTTCTGTATGTAGCTTTCTCCATCCTTCGCTCCTCGGCTACTATGATGTCCTCTTTTACAACTGTGCGTCACGTAGATGGTCTTCTGCATTACACTTCCAGTCGCTTGTGGGTATACTGGCTGCTTTTATGGCCTTTGGGCAAACATCTTTAATCGCAGACGTGGGTGGCCTGTCTTCCTCTTTCCCGATGCCAGTTCTCCGTATAGGAGGTCCTTGGGAATGCGGTCAGGGCTCATTCTTTTTACATGTCCTAGTCATCTCAAACGCCTTTCACTAAGGATTAAGAACAAGCTTTTGTGTATTGGCATACATCAGGACCTCACTATCCTGCCATTTTATTCAAGGATGCGAAGAATTCACCTCAAGTGAAAGCTATTAAGCTTGGGCTCATGGGATGTATAAGTGGTCCATGTCTCGCTCCCGCATAGCAGCGTACTGATGACGCAGGCTCGATAGACAGACAGTTTAGTTTTCTCCGTTAGCTTGGTGTTTTTCCAGAACTATTTATTTAGTTTAGCTATTGTGGCAGCTGCATTGCCAATTCGACTATCCTCGATGGAATGTGTATTGGAGACCTTATACCTCAAGTAGGTGAAGCTGTCCACAACCTCCAAGTTTCCATTGTCGATATTGATGGTAGAAGGAGAACGTGCGTCTTGGGTCATGATGTTTAACTTTTTTCAAGCTAATTTTCAGACCTAATTCTTTGCAGGCGTTGGAGAAGCTTGAGACGAGTCGTTGAAATCAGTTCCTGCGTGTGCTATCAGAGTGCCGCATCATCCGCAAAGAGTAGCTCACGAATTAGGACATCTGTCGTTTAGGTTTTGTCTCGGAGGTGAGCTATGTTGAAAAGTTCTCCATTAGCTCTATCTTAGTACGTACGCCCCAACTCGCTGTTCATTCCCGGTAGAGAAGGATCAATGGTATGGAGCTTTAAACCAGGCCATACCCAGCATCCACAAAGAAGAAGAAATCTATATCCTAGGAGATTTCAATGCTAGAGTGGGGAGCGACCACGAATCCTGGTGCACATGCCTTGGTCTCTTTAGAACGGATAAGATAATTGAGAATGGATAAAGGCGGCTGGAACTGTGCTGCTCTCGAGGCCTATGTGTGACCAACACTTTCTTTAAGGCAGTGGTTCTTAACGTGGGTTCGATCGAACCCTAGGGGTTCGGTGAGTCAGTCGCCGGGGTTCGGCGGAGGGAGGTCAAGACAGCACCCGACTCAAGGCATCTATATTACTACTATCAATGATGTCCTATGACTACTGTACTATATAAAAGAGCCTTGCCCGCGACTCATTCGTAATGACACGCCCCGCTTGGCCATCATTGGCTGCCGGTGATCACGCCACATTGTTTGGCCAATCTGTGCTGCTGGGAATTTGGTGCACTCAGTGTCGACTTGTGACTGTCGTGTGATTTCTTTCTTAATATTTTAATCTATACTAACTATGTCGAGCAAAAAAAGAAAGTGGTCGGACGAATATGTAAAACATGGATTCACATATATAACAGAACGTGATGGGAGTCAGCGTCCTATATGCATGATTTGCAATGCGAAATTAAGCAATTCTAGTCTAGTACCGGCAAAACTAAAGGAACACTTCCTTAACCTGCATGGAGATGGGGAACACAAGAACACAACGCTCGCTGAATTCAAGATGAAAAAATCAAATTTGATGAAAAAGCTACTCTGCCTGCTCTTGGCTTTGTACCAATCGACAAACCGATTATCACAGCATCGTACGAAGTTGCTTACCTGATCGCAAAGCAGGGCAAACCACACACCATTGGCGAAGTACTCATAAAACCAGCTGCGTTGAAGATGGCGAATCTGATGCTGGGAAAAGCGGCCGAAATGACATTGTCCAAAATTCCTCTATCAAATGACACCATCAGAGACAGAATAGAGGACATGAGCAATGACATCTTGGCTCAAGTAGTTGCAGATCTGTTTTCAAGCCCGACAAAATTCAGCCTCCAACTCGACGAGACCACAGACGTTTCTAATCTGAGTCAGCTTGCTGTATTTGTGCGCTATGTGAAAGACAACATGATAAATGAATAATTTTTATTTTGTAAGCCTCTTATAACAACAACTAAGGCAGCCGATGTGAAGAAACTTGTGGATGACTTTTTCAGAGACAATAATCTTTCGTGGGTTATGGTTTCTGCAGTTTGTACGGACGGAGCTCCAGTCATGTTGGGAAGAAAGTCTGGTGCGCTAGTGAAAGCCGATACACCACACATCATTGTTACGCATTGTGTTCTGCACAGGCATGCGTTGGCAACAAAAACCTTGCCTCCAGAAATGACCGAAGTATTAAAAATTGTTGTGGAATGTGTGAACTATGTGCGAAGCAGTGCACTGAGGCACCGCATCTTCAGTGAGCTGTGTAAAGAAATGGGCTCTGAATTCGAGGTACTTCTGTACCATTCTAACGTTCGGTGGTTATCCAGGGGACAGGTGTTGAATCGTGTTTTTGCCATGCGTGAGGAATTAGTCCTGTTTTTGCAAGAGCACCAACATCCTCATGCAAATTGCTTCAAAAATTTTAAGTTCGTTCTCATTTTAGCGTACATGGCTGATATATTCGAAGCTCTCAATCGTCTCAATCAGCAGATGCAGGGTGGTGGAGTCAACATCATTGAAGCGGAAGAAAACCTGAAGGCTTTTCAAAAAATGCTACCGTTATGGAAACGACGAACAGAGAATACTAACTTTGGAAACTTTCCCCTGCTGGACGACTGTGTAAGTAACATCGAAGATATGTTTGGAATCGGAGACATTTCTGTACTTTCGGAACTGAAGCAAGCAATTGCCACGCACTTAGATGAGCTTGCAAAGTCTCTCGACGGATACTTCCCTACAAGAGAGTCATATCCAGCATGGGTGAGACAGCCGTTCACGTTTGATGTTGAGACAGCAGATGTCAATGATGAATACCTCGACAAAATCATTGACATTCAGCAGAGCCAGGTTCAACAGGAACTCTTCAGGACAACAACGCTCTCAACGTTTTGGTGTCGACAAATGGTAACGTATCCTGTTATTGCTAGGAAAGCTCTGGAAATATTTATACCGTTTGTTACAACATATCTTTGCGAGCAATCCTTTTCCAGGCTGCTGGACATAAAAACGAAGAAAAGGAACAGACTTTGCTGTGAAAATGACATGAGAGTGGCACTTGCCAAGGTGAAGCCACGCATTTCTGAACTGGTCTCTCGAAAGCAACAGCAGAAGTCACACTGATTTGCAGAAAATATTCGTTATTATTGTAGCCTGGTGGAACTTAGTATTAAAAAAGGTCATGTGTTTGTGAAAAAGTTTTGAATTTATTTGGTTGTGAGTTCATGCATTGTATTGGTTTTGTTCTTGTAACAATTTAACACAATGATGTTAATGCACGATTCATTTTGTGAACCAGTAAAACATATACCCATGTGCTGAATTTGAAAAAAAAATTTCAATAATGAAGGGTTCGGTGAATGTGCATATGAAACTGGTGGGGTTCGGTACTTCCAAAAAGGTTAAGAACCACTGCTTTAAGGGAAAGAATATACTTCAAGTATCTTGAAGACATAAATCGTTCCATCTGGACGTCATCATCACCAGGTGTGCATAAGTGGCTATAGTCCTATTCACCCGCAGCTATCACAGTGCCGACTGCGACACGGATCACTCCCTTGTTGCCAGCAAGGTACGAATAATGAGTAAAAACACGTATCACAACAAGAAAAACGGATCAACACCTACATGAAAGACCCCGTGAAAACGCAGCTGTTCACCGACAAATTGCATGACGATCTCTCAAAGATGTCCCCACACGTCACCATTAACCCAAATGGACGCATCTTAGAGACGCGATCTATGCATCATCATTAAATGCTTTTGGCAAAAAAAAAAAATCTCAAGAGAATGGGCTACGTGTCCTAGACATCCATCTTGACTAGACGAAAATCCGGTCATTTAAATTTCATAAAGTCACCGAAGTCTGATAGAATGGCTGAATGCAAAAACTTAATTATGTAATAAAAATTGAATGCTCTAACTGACTTTCACAAAATTTATTGCATTAAATAAATTATTTAAGCCTTAACATTTGTATACAATAACTGAACTTGAACACAAAAAGTGAAAAAACTAAAAGAAAGTTGCTAAAATTTGAATGAAACATTAAACAAATTAATATAAAAAAACCAGCAATTGAATGAAATATCGTAACTGTGCAATAATAATATTAATAATAATAGTTACATGAAAATCCTAAACCTAAGGAAAATAAAATAGTAAACTGAGTTAAAATTAGTTCGTTTATAGCAACGGCATGAACTAGAGACAAGTAAATGCAAACTACTTCATTCACGAAAAACAGCTAATCAAAGTAATTAGATGCAAAATATTTAGGAATAATAATAGATTAATCATTTTCATGGAATCCACATACACGTGAGATAATTTTTTTACAAATTCAACCAAACTTAAAAGGTTGTTTTTTTATTTTATTTATTTATTGGTTTTTTTTAATATATTTTTTTTTAAAATAAATTAAACAGATGTAGTAAGAACAGAAAACTAAAATACTACCACCTAACATTGGTCAGACTTACATTTGGATATGCTTCTTCTGTAGAGCACCAATATACCAAAGAAAACAAACTCGACCAAATTAAAAAGAAAAAGAGCTGCAAGATTCATCATTGGTGTGTATTCACTTTCGACGAAAGTAAGTTGTAAACAAAAGTATGATACAACACTCAGACAAGGGAATTCAAACAAATTTTCTTGTTCCATTCGCCAGAACAAACACATACAAATCCCGCATCTTCTCGTCTGGAATTTGGGAGTGAAATGTGTTCCCCGAACAAACCAGTTAAATCAACACACTACTATCAAAATTTAAAATTCCAGTAAATATGCAGGACTAGAGAAACCACGGGAAAGCGCGGGACGGAATAATCCTCAGAATGGAAGGAGCGGCAGTAATGCATAAGATAATATAA
Organism: Radix auricularia; assembly: GCA_002072015.1. Taxonomy (NCBI): domain Eukaryota; kingdom Metazoa; phylum Mollusca; class Gastropoda; family Lymnaeidae; genus Radix; species Radix auricularia. The sequence continues at coordinate 403,170 of MUZC01004546.1, read as the reverse complement.
ATCTCTTCTCTGTTATAACAATAACAACTTTATACGTTACCAAACTCTCTTGTAACACTCAAGTGAAATGTTTTTTTTTCTTCTTTTCATAACAAACAGAAACGTCCAAACAGCCTTCATTTGATACTAGAATCTGTTAATACCTTTCGGGGGTTAACGTTCACGGAGCTATCTCCCATCTCCTTACCTTGACAGAATGAAAGCATCTTACTTAAACCACATGTCAAGAAACAAACCAGTCAATGTTTGAGCGGCGTGTGTGGTAATGCGCGCTGCCAGCCGCCCTGCGATGGGAATTATTCGACGCCGACCCCAGCCTTTACGCCGATGGAACAAAAGAGCGCGAAATAACAAAGGTATTTTCCACTTTGAAGAGCTCTTTCACAAGGTCGCCCGTTGGGCATCGACATCCGACAACAATTGCGCCTGGCTAACAATGCAGGCCGGATGGAGTTATGGACGGCAGTTAGGCCTGCTTTGAAGTCCCGTTTCTTTTGAAAAAGTCCATCGTGTCCCCAGTTGTTATTTTTTATGTTTAACATTTTAAAAAATACACATAGTTTTATTCTGTCTCAGAGCCGTTTTCTTGTTTGAAGTCTTTTTTTTTATACCTTACCGAGAAGTCCAGTTTCTTGTTAAAAAAATATAAAATAAAAAGTCCCTTTTATGTTTCAGTAGTCCAGTTACTTAATCAAACATTCACTGTGTCTGACATCAACCTGGTGCTTTTTATTTTACCTTGTTTTAAAACTCTTATCTAGAGCTATGTCTATTTGTTAAAAAAAAATATTCTGGGTTGAATACATTGATAATAATTAAATACATTGAGAACAATTATTCGGAATAGAAGAGCGTGTCATATTTGGAAATTCTTATTGAAATGCCACACTCAGCGGATTTAAAATCTCGTCTCGGAGTGTTAACAAAGGTGTCTGATAAATCATACGCCAAAAATAGATCAGATTGTTAAAAAGAAATCTTAGTGGTGTTTGTTTGTTTTTTCTCTTTCTTTCAAAGGTGTAAATTATGGTATTCAACCTTGTTATAAGAAACTGAAATAGATTTGAGACAGGCGTTAACATGAATTAATTAGTGACAGGGGCTTTGGAAAAGAATGGTTGTGCGGATGGGATGGGTCCTCTCATTGCGGACTTGAGCGTTGATAAGGGATGGAGGCGTTGCGGGCATGTTATGGGGTTATCAACTTGTTTCGTGCAATTGTGGGGCGAAATTCTCGGACCATACCCGGTAGCTCTAACTGTTCTGCCGCACTTGGTAACATAGACTTAAACTGACACATTTGACTTCCACCTCACTTAATTCGATCAACGTCCACAATAACATACTTACTGAAGTCTTCTCGACAAATGAATTACGGACATAATCTCAACTAGTATGATAATAACATAGCATCATCATAATATGAAACACTAATATACATTCTCAACACATCAGCTACTAACATTGCCTTAAACATGGGCTATGTATGGAAGCGTCATCAGTTACATCAAAAGCGACGATCGCTATTGGAAACTTAATCAATAAAACGACCCGCAAGGCTCCCAGCCGCCCTCGAAGAAGAAAACAATATCATACTAACCTAATTGTATTTATTTTTTAAGCACGTCTTTCTTGTGACTTAGCAAAGCACTTTTCTACTTCTCAGAACCGCGCGCCACTCCAAAGTTACACGTGCTCTGCTCCTCGTAGTAAATCTTCACGCCATTGAATGGACTTGTGGATCCTTAGTCGAAGTACTCTCTAACAGAATTCTTGTTTGAAATGAATTTCCGCGCGTCTGCGCTTACAGACAGACCGTGTCATAACAAACGTGAGTAGAATTTACTGAACGTGCCAATACAAAAACAAAAAACAAAAAATCCCTACGCACGTTGTGACGAGGTTAGTGCAGGTGGAGGGGGGGTAACAGCGGCGGAGACAGGGGTTGGGGAGGGGTATGGAGAAATCCAAAGCTTGATATTAAATTCCATTCGCAAACGCATGTCAGCTTGAATGAACGCGGTGATAATGGGTGTGTATGTGTGTGGAGGGGGGAGGGTTGGTGTGTATTGATTGCCCCGCGGCAGATCTACGAAGTGAATCGATTTGAGGGGGACGAGGGTGGGAGGGGTGCTTAAACCCCATAGACTCACGCTCGGAGTCATCGTTGAAAGGACCACTTTGGGTCAATGATAGCTGGCACAAGTCTTCAGATGTGAGCTCTTTAACAACAAGAGGTTTTCACTTGCAAGCGTCACTGCCTCCACCGCAACCTCCTTCTCTCACCATTTCAACACCTCCCCCCCCCCCTGAAAATTAAGAAATTCTTTTTACCCCACCCCATCTCTGTTTTCTCACACATGCATCACCAGTGGCAACGTGTCTGATGATTTATTGGGATAAACGGCACGTCCGCGACATAGTCAACACACACCAGTTAAACAACCGGAGTCAGGCAGTGCCCGGATGTAGACTTTGTGAGACAGTCATAGGAACAAAAGACGTTCAATTATTGTGTGTGAGTGTGTGTGTGTGTGTGTGTGTTTTCTCTCCTCTGTTTTAACAATCAGAAACTTAACTGTGAACGCCGTGAACGAACTTTTTATGACATCCTTTGACGTCAAATAAGACAGACATAATTTCAATGTACTCGTTCACAGATCACACGGTTGCTAATGGTTTGAATTCTAGTACCTCCTAACTCATTGAATCACACACTGTTATTTTGGAGGACTTTAAAAAAAAGTTTTCCTTTACTTTTAAGTATTTGAATAAATTTGAACCGGGTTTCTTGTAATTGTTCTTGAGTGTCAAAAGGGTTGGACAGATTTTTTTTTTTTAATCTGCAATTTGCACGATTAATTTGTTCATAAAGTAAATGCAAATATTCATAATTTTTTTAAATTTTAAGTTGGGTTGAGATTTTAATAGACAGTGTAAGGTGCTTTGCTTGCTTGGGTAAAGAATTGAACTCAAGTAAACTTTATTGACATCAAACCAACATCAACTAAAAAATGGAAAACCGAAAGGAAAAAAAAACATAGGTCTAATGATATTCCTGAAATTCCATATTTATAGTTTAGTTTACTGTTCTCATTTATTTTAGTGAACGATCGTCTAAGAAGTTCTTTTAACAAGTGTAAAAAATTCTCAACTTAACATTTTCGAAACTTGCAACGCCTGAGGTAGCACATTTTCCAATTGTGAAGTAAAAGTTTTGGGCTTTCAAAACATGGGGTTACGGTGGGGGGGGGGNTATATATATATATTTATATATATATATATATTTTTTTTTAATATATATACAGTATATATATATATAAATCAAAGTATGTCTGTGTTTGTGCTTGTCCTTTAGAGCTGACTAAACCATTTATCCGATCGTCATGAAAATTTTTGAGACTGTTGACTACCCTTCCGGAATGGTAACTGGCTATTTTTTTCCCCTCCTAAAGGGGCGCCGGAGGCCCATAATGTCTTTTTTTTGCTTATATGAGCTATATAAAAATTAGTTTATGCTCTATCTACTTGAAAAATTGATGGATCTTAACCAAAGTTTGTATTTAAATACTTAATAGCCAATATTAAAATACTATAGGGAAGTCAACTCCTAATGGGCGCTTTTGGGGGACTGGGGCCCATAATACCTTTTTTCTTAAAGGTTTAAGATTGTATTCCCCAAATCAATTATTAAAGATCTTGACATATAATAATAATTGTATCCATTATTATCCATATTGAAATAAAAGATGTTTTCAACTTTATATTTTTCCCTGAATGGGCCCTAGGGCCTTTAATGTCATATTTTGCTAATAAAAGCTATATACAAAATAAGTTTATGTGTTAGCTACTGAGTAGATGAAATGATCTTTATAAAAATTTTGTCTACAAAATCTTGGTAGCCCATATTAAATACTTATGGGCATTGAACTTTAAATGTCAATTTCTTCGGGGCAGGGGGCCCCAATTTTTTTCGTAAATGTTTAAGATATTTCTCCCATTCAATTTTTAACGATCTTGAGAAATATATCCATGTTGAAAATGAATTAAAATAAACATGTTTTTGAAATTGAAATCTTGCACGGAATGTGACCGGGGCCCCTTAATGTGTTTTCCTCTTAAATCTATTTACATATCTATATATATATAAATCAAAGTATGTCTGTATGTTTTTTGTCTATTGAAACTGACTAAACCATTCACCCGATCACGATGATGCTTAAGGAAATTGTTGATTATGCTTCAGGGATGGCTTTGTTAAAACATTTTTTTAAACATTGACACTTATTAGGTGCCGGGGGCCCAAATTATTTTTGTACTAGCTATATAAACATTAGTTTAAGCATCGGCTACTTCAAAAATGAATGTATCTTGACCAAACTTAGTGCATACATACTTTATAGTCAACATTAAAATACCATATGTTTTTAACTCCTAATTTCCATTACTTTCCGGCCGGGGCCCCAACATCTTTAATTCCGTAAATTTTTAATATTTTATTTCATTTATGATATTACACTACCTTGAAAGATATTGAAAAACGTATCTATTATTATTTATATTGAAATAATCATTTTATTAAACTTAATTTCTTGCACCGATTGGGCCTGGGGGCCCTTAATTTCATTTTGTGCTTCTATGAGCTATATAAAAATTAGTTTAAGCGCGATCTACTTGATAAATTGATGGATCTTAACCAAATTTTGTAATTATATTCTTGATTCTTGATAGCCAATATTAAAATACTATAGGTAGGTCATCTCCTAGGGGCCCCTTCTTTGGGGCTGGGGGCCCATAATACCTATTTTTATAAACCTTTAAGATTGTATTTCCCAATACAATTATTAAAGATCTTAACAAATAATGATAAATGTATCCATTATTATCCATCTTAAAATAAACAGGTGTTTTCAACTTTATATCCTGCCGTGAATGGGCCCTGGGGCCCTTAATGTCATAATTTAATAATAAAAGCTATAACAAATAAGTTTATGTGTTAGCTACTGAGTAGATGAATTAATATTTTTTTTAATTGTCTACAAAAACTTGTGACTGTTAAGAACGCTCATGGGATAGTAACTGTCAACTTTTTTCTCTCAATTTAAAAACACTAGGGGCGCCGGGGCCCATAATGTCATTTTTTTCTTATATGAGTTATATAGGCCTACTAGGCCTATATTTATGGATCTTAAAAAAACTTTGTATATAAATACTTAATAAGTAGTATTAAAATACCATAGTGCACTAAACTCCTAATGTCAACACCTTCGGGGCTGGGGCCCAAAATACCTGTTTTCGTAAACGTTTAATATTTTATTCCCCAATTGAATTATTAAAGGTCTTGACAAATAATGATAAATGTAAACCATTATTATCCTTATTTAAATGAACAGATGTTTTGAACTTTATATAATGGCCTGAATGGGCCCTGGGGCCCATAACGTCGTTTTTTTTATTATATGAGCTATATAAAAATTAGGTTATGCAATAGCTACTTGCTATATTGATGGATTTTAACCAAACTTTGTGTATAAAAACTTGATAGAGAGAGAATGGGAGATTGAGATATATTTTATTTCATTTATTCCAGTAATTAACTGAATTAGTAATTTTATTAAAGGTCTTGACAAATAATTATAAAGGTAACCATTATTATCCATATTCAAATGAACAGATGTTTTGAACTTTATATCTTACACAGAATGGGCACAGGGGCCCTTAAATGTCATTTTTTTCCCTTATATTACCGTTATAAAAAATTAGTGCTAGCTTAATTTACTGAGAAAATAACGAATGTTACCAATCTTAGTGTGAACTTTTATCTTTGAAATTTTTACCATCATCGACCTTCCTCGGGGGAAAAATGTCCTCTTTCTTAATAATTAAAATGCAACGTTTATTGAAATGTCAGAATGTAAAAAAAAAAATAATAATAATAAATAAAAATAATAATAATTAACAGTTTTTATCTTTTTCTATCAAAATCAATTTTAAAAAAGCATTTTTAAAAAAATTAATCAAATGTTTTGATCATATCGTTTTTAAAAACGTTTAAATTAAGACATGCATTTTCTTTTTAATGTACCCCTTTATTTTACGAAGTAAGACTAACCCCCTAAATTCAAACAGTGAACTCCTCCATGGCCAATTTGTCTAAAACAATTCATCCAATTTTAATCTAAAACTATTTATGCCATTTTTTCCCACAAGTACACAGTTTGGTAATTGCTTACATTCAATTTTGAATTCCTAGTTTAAATAAAAAGCAATTTCAAAATCTAATAAACAACTTAAAACATCTCCGTAGAAGATAAGATAAAATAAGATGATATGTGATTTATTAAACATATCCGTAACAGTTAAGATAAAATAAGACGACATGTGATTTATTAAACATATCCGTAACAGTTAAGATAAAATAAAACGATATGTGATTTATTAAACATATCCGTCACAGAAAGGAGAAAATAAGAAGACATGTGATTTATTAAACTTATCTGTAACCGATCAGATAAAATAAGAAGATATGTGATTTATTTGTTTAACCCCTGAAAGTGTTTTTTTTTTCACCTTAAGTCCTCGGTATCTGTGCATGGATAAACTGTTAAAACTGTTTTAAGATCGCACCTCCCTGAAGCTTACTCTTAAATATCTAATATATAAAATATCAACAAATTCAGATTTTTAAAACTTAGACATCTGAGCAAAATTTGCAGTAACAATATATAGGTTGGAGCAATTGCAGTTAAACTATGGTTGATATTCATGGCTTGGTTAAAAAAATAATTACTTTTCGACTCTCCCTCCTAATGATGCACCGTGGACTCGTTACCAAAGGTATCGTATGGTCAGGTAAAAAAAAAAATAATTTAAACCTGATCTTTGAATGACGTAGGGAAAACCCGCGCCCGTGATGACATAAGTCAAATTATCTCACGGATTTCAGCCACAGAGAGTCGACTACGGACATAATCCTGACCATTAGATGGAGTGAGGTTTTAATTTCCCATCGTTACCTTGTTCCTGAATTAATCCCTCTTAGTGTAATGTCTGTTGGGCGTGTGCTGCACTGGGATAGGGTAAAATAATGTTTGGGCATAACGGGGAAAAAAAGAATAGAAAATGTAAAGGCGACAAAACTTGGACAACAAATTAAATATAAAAGTTACACCATAAAATAAAATGTAGATCTAATATTTTTGGCTTATATTTTATACACCTTTAACATCGTTGTCATTTTAATTTCTTACAGAAACAGCCCGCAGCTAGAGAAACATTGCCTTAAAAGTGTGATAATTTTCAGTCACACATTTCATTATAGCATTCAGAATCAGCTAACCCGGAGTTATGGCAGTGGACATGGTAGAACGACGATAGATCAAGAGATCATCAAGTGACGTCAGTGACGATGGCGATGGACTGACTACACATGCTCCCCGAAACCCTGCCTCCAAATCAACCAGGCAAGCCTTGAACTGAAACCCTGAGTGACAGAGCAAAAGAGTTCGACCAAACAACATTCAGTGCCGAGGCATAAAAAGATTTGGCCATACCTGAAACATGCTGGAGAGACTGGCCTCAGGAAATGATGCCTGCGTGGAGAACTCTTCTGGTCGGAAGGATTGCGCACATCGACAATTTTCGACTGCCGCTCTTCGTGGACGAGGAAGCAGAAGAAGTTTGAATTATTCGGCTATTAATATTCTCCTTTTAAAAACATCTTTTGGTTTTCTTTATTCCTTTTTAAAGAATATATTTTCGTAAGTATAAAGATAACATGAAAGTGCTTTCTTTTTTGGTGCTAAATAATATATTATTGATTTGATAAAATATGTATCAGTTCAAGATATTTAGAATGGTGTTATGCTAATAACAAGCCATCGTGATCAAATAATAGAGAGGGAAAATGTAGTATATAGCTTGACGAAAATTACGTCACAATTCTCTGCCATAAATAGAAATAAAAATATCAATAAATATATATGTGATTCAGTATTAAATAACATATATATTTATTAATCTAGAAGCCTGATTGTCCATAATTTGTCCGTTGCAATAAATATATCCTCAGGGTTTGATCGCCACGGATTAATTGTTTCTAGTACCCCGATAATTGAAACATTTGAAATTTCGATGACACCACCCCCCACCCCCCGGGTTGTAAAAAGATGGAGCGTGCACGTGCAAATCAATAAAATGTGCAGGACAGGATACACAATAATATACAAAATTATCACAGAGAGAGTCTTTATATTTGCTAACGCGTTGGTGTAAGTGGTAGTTCACTGGACTGCCGAACCGCTGCAAGAACTCGAGTCAAGGGTTCGAGCCGCGGCACTGGCAAGGCCCATGGGGCATTGTGCTAACTACACATTCCACTGCACGTTAGTGGTCAATGAAACTTCACTTGCCCCATAGGCCTTCATGGTCAGAAAAGGGTTGTTGTGTTTTTAAAAATTAAATATACTTTAAAACTTTTACATTTGATATACGCCTATAAATATTTTTGAACATGAGAGCCGTTTGTTTGAGGATTTTTGACCTCTCCAAACCAGAATTCTTTTAATTTTTTTTAATATTTTATATTCTGATATTTTGTTTTGATGTCTTAAAGTTAAAAATAAATTAAGACACCACATAAAAGTCAATTAGAAATATAAAAATTTAAATTAAAAAATAAATACCTTTACAGAACTTTTAAGTCTTTATATTATGAGAAATAACCAATTCAAATGAAACAACAAAGATATAAAATACCTGTGTACAGTGACATTTGGAGTAATGGTACGTTTATACAAACTAAGGCCTTTCAAAGGCATAATTTAGATAAATTTAAACATCTTATTTGTTATATTTCATTATCGACTGGATCTAGTCGATTACTTATCAACAATCAACAATCATTGGCGACTAAGATCTGTGTCAAAAAATGCATCTTGCATCTCTGAACAATTAAGTTTTCCTATTAAAAAGGCCAAAACAATCAGAGCAAAGACCAAACCAGTCATAGCAAAGACCAAAAAAGAGCTGAGCAAAGACCAAACCAGTCATAGCAAAGACCAAAACAATCAGAGCAAAGGCCACAAAAAAAGGCTGAGCAAAGACCAAACCAATCAGAGCAAAGACCAAAACAAGCAGAGCAAAGACAAAAACAAGCATAGCAAAGACAAAAACAGGCTGAGCAAAGACCAAAAAAATATTTGAGCAAAGAACAAAATAGACAAACAAAGATCAATGGCCGGTGTAACGATTTTTTAATGTGCCAGATTAAAGATTACCATACGCCTATTAGTTCCGAACACAAAGCCCTGCGGACATGACGCGAGAAAAGGTTCAGGAAAAGATATCCAAAGATTTGAAGCATAAATTATTACTTAATACTTGCTCTAAAGATAGCTCTTGGGACTTAGATGTTCAATGAGGTTATGGATGAAAGTGGCACAGTTTAATTATACTTTAACCAGGTCATAAGTAATCGATGGGATTTTTTGCCAGAGATGATCGATTACTTCAATACGGATATTAATGAATACACGAAAACCGATTCGATGCCTATGTGGATTGATAAGGAAATTATTCCATTTGAGAAAAAGAAGGATTAACATAGCTGAATCGGGTAATCGACTACATTCAGATTGTTAGACTGGCAAAGTAAGAAGCATGTGTTGAAATTTGCATAAGGACCTCCATAAATTACGTCACCCTTCAGAAAGGGGGGAGGGGTGTAAGAAAGAGTGACATTTTGTAACAGGGGGCGGGGGGCTCCGGCCATTTGTGACGTCACGGTTTTTTATATTAAATTTTAATTATTTTTTTTAATAAAACCAAAAAATTTTGTTCGAAAATGTGACGTACTTTAGGGGAGGAGGTCCGAGATTTGGGACAGTTTGTGACTAGGTGAGTGGGGGGCGCAACAAAAATGGTCAAAAATTACGTGGCGTACTTTATAGTACTCATAGTTGACCAGTTTGAAGATTTAGATAAAGGACTGTAGTCACCTTTGGTCAGAAACATAGGCCTCACAAGGGTTTGTATCACCCGTGGCGGTAGCTCATGGTGTCATCCCCCCCCCTCTAGACTTACCCCATAAAACTCCTCCCGAGTCTTCCAGTGCCAAATTATTTGTAAATTCCAAAAAATGCCAAAAGTGCCAAAAAATGTAAATTCCAGTATGTTCCCGCTATTTGGCAAATAGCGGGAACATACTGGAATTTACATTTTGATATCAGCCCTTGTTCCGGGGCAGCCCCCCCCCACCACACCCTCATAGTGACGCCACCGGTCAGAAATAACAAAACACTGAGCCGCCTTAAGAGAAGAAAATAAAAAGACAATGCTAGCTCGTGTATTAAACTCAGGCGAAAACAAAAGCTTGTCACGTGACCATGGAATACGACGTGCGACTCTGAAAGTACGCCAGTGTGGGGGAACTACGATATTTCTGTTTATTAATCTCTCATTTATATTCCGTTTACCGTGCGTGAAATAAACTAGTAAACTAGTAATCGCTTAGACCAAATTGTGTGTGTGATAAAACATGCGACTTTAATATAAATATTTAAATATGTATATATTTACATTCTGACGGATTGCCGGAAACCAAATTTCACCCTTAATCCTTGAAATTGTCTTTCTCTCACCTGTTTGATTCTACAGCCATTATTGCAGAGCTAATAACTCAAATTTTCAAGAGAAAAAAGGACTTGTTCAAGGCGTTTTTTTTCTACATGCATATAAGAGCATATATAATAGATTTCATATTTAAAATCATTATAATATTAAATAGACCGCGCAACATATATATATATA
>MUZC01004546.1:299098-381199 GCA_002072015.1 Radix auricularia | reverse complement strand
GGGGGGGGGGGAACGACAAAAAAAAGTTCGCTGACTCCTGCCACGAGTGGTACAAACGGGAAGCTGCGATTACATCACAAACGCTTTGATGACAACATCAAAGAACGCAGGGTAACAATTTCGTATGTTCTCTTGTGGGTTCTTAAACTTCAGAATTATAATTATATTTAATTTTCATGTCTTGATAACTTACGCCAACCGGCGCCTGATGGCCTATCGACCGGCACTTTGAGAAGCACTGAATAAAAAAAAATCATTAAGTAAATTTTAAGTGAGCAAATATTTCAGTGGAAGTGTTATTTAAAGTTACCCTTTCGATGTGACGTCACATTTCTCCAACCCCCTCCCTCCCTCACGTCACGCATCGTCACAAAAGTTAGACCCCCCTCCCCCCTAGGTGCGTGACGTCATTTATGGACGGCCCCTAAGTCCGAACTGATACTTACCTTAGAATTAATAATGTTATAATCCTTCTATTTAATGTTTGTTGTTCATTTTTTGTTTTATCTTACTCATATTCACAATCTCCTTTTTACAAAAATGAGGAAATACACATTTTACAAACACTTAATATTTTACATATAGCCTATAATCAATAACTAATACTATTACTATTACTATTAATTATTAGCAATATTTAAGTCAGTATACAAAGAAATACAGTTTAATACAGGTCCCATTAACATTAGACCTTAATACTATTAGTATTAGTTTTCTAGTTATAATGGTATATGCTATTAAAATTATAAGAGCATAATTTAGTTAGAAGTTTTTACTGATGCTAAAAGTCAAAGTCCAAACAGATACTTACCTTTGAATTTATGATGATTATAGCAATAGTTTTATGACTTATGATCCTTTTATTTAATGTTTGTCGTTCATTTTTTTTTTCATATCTTACTCGCGTCTTCTTTTTACAAAGATGGGGATATACTAATATACATTTGACAAACACTTAATATTTTTACATATTACATATAGGCCTATATATAATAAAAATAAAAATAAATTGCAATTAAAATTATATAATATTACTAAGTAACATAAGAATAATTACAAGAGATAAAAATAATACGTTCTTTTTAATTATGTATAGTAGAACTAATAAGTCAGTGCTCTGCAAATTTGTTTATTTGTATCCCATAATCTTCATTAATATATAGTTATATTAGCCTTTGTAGGCCTCGATCAACTGATCTTGTAGTTGTAGGCCTCAATCAGGTGATCGCATAAATAACTTTACATACATGACAGCGCTTTAAAATTTATAATTGATCCATTAGAATATCTAGAGCACCAGAAATGAACTAGGGCCTTAGCCTTAGGAGACTTAAGAAAAAAGGTTGATGACAAAATGCGAAGTTCATTGGAGTCGTTACCAGAATTCAGAATGAAAAAAAAACTGGTATCCTAATGAAAGCTGGTGGAATGTTTTGAGTTCAACAATATGACGATAGGCTCCGCCCACTGGCTTCACCCGAAGGCGACCATCTGATAGCAGACGCCACCTCCTTGTAATCAAACCTCCTTGATTTAGTAAGCCCAGAGACAGTACTATTTTACGATGCATGCACGTTTCTATAAATTACTTTCGCATTATTGTTTGATAGTAAAAATGTCATTAAAATATTTTGTAGACTATAGATCTAGTAGTTGAGACGTTTCTAGCATTAATTTTTAGTAGAATTGGCAGTGTTGCGAATTCCTGGGAAATTTCTCAAATCTTCCGAATTTTTTAGCCAAATTTTTAGAAATGGGAATTTATAAGGATATGGGAATATTTGAGATTGACCATTTTTAAAAAGTAAATATTTCTCGAATGAAAGTAAAATAATTTGAAACATGCTGATTTTCAAATAAAAAATACCCTTTTTTCGGTGGTCGGAGGCTCTTTTATGTCATATTTGTTTATTTTTATCGTGTCTAGGTTTTTATTTCGGATCTTGTTTTTTTCCCCCTGACGTTTTGGCTAGGTTTTCCCTAACATTGGCACTGACAGTTGACAGACGACAGTCTGTATTAACCCAGATTGAACACAGACGTCACTAACTCTGCAAAACATCAACCATAAAGTGGTCGGTGTGTCGTTGTGATGGGAAATAAACTGGAAAACAAATGGAAATTCTCAAAACAAAACCTATTGATGAACTTTGGCATGACACATCACAAATGAAAAATTTCTCAAATGATCCAAAATTCCATAATATATCTAAATTATACAAATTAGTTTTAAGTCTTCCTTATTCTAATGCAGAATGTGAGAGAATATTTTCAATTGTCACAGACATAAAGCCTAATAAGAGAAAGCGAATGACAACTGAAAATCCTACATGTGGAAGAAAATCAGCAGTCCCGAGCCTGCGCTCTTCATGGGGCTTCCCGGAAAACCCCCTCAGCCCTCTGGCCCCCTAAGGGACGTAAAGACTGAGAAGCCCCCCGGAGCGGTCGCTGCTACAAGCGGCCGCCTGGGCGTCCAGGGCACTGGGCCGAAAATGCCTCCCACTAAAGTGTGCCTCCCAAGGGAGGTGTGGAATTTTCCTACTGTGACTCGCTATCAACATAGTATCACTTTGGCGCCACCACGGCAAAGCTTACGAGTCTATATAGTTTAGATCGCCGCAAAGCGTGGGGATCATCACTGACCTAACTAGGGTTTAACCCCCACCGGAAGGTTTCCTCAGAGCTGGCGACCAAAAGCGTTTCCTAGCGGTACCTTTTGCTATTCCGTACTGGCGCTCCTGGCCCTAAACCGGCACCGCTCAACAGCGTTGCTAGTTAATTGAGGGGGATGAAATGGTCGCTTCGGAGTAACCCGACCCTCAACGGGTACTTGGTTTTCATCATCGGCATTGCATCTAAATGCTTTGCCTAAGATCCGTACAGCGACTGTAATCATATATGACTAGCACCTAGCACCTAACATCGGCCTTCGGCTATCCAAGCCTGGGGTTTGTCGGTTTCAGGTCGCATTGTACACCACGACCTTACTCGTCTGTCGAACCACGTAGAGGTCACCCCATCTCGACAGGACAACTAAAAAACTTAATTGTAGTGTAGTTGTTAGATCAACAATGAGAGCTTATAGAATAAAACGTTATAATTATGTGATTACAGAAAAACATTTGAAATTACATAACCAAGGTATGTATGATGTCACCAAAACCAAAACCAATGAGAATAACTCTCATAATGTTACAATACTACTGATACTGTTACATGTAGCAGTGATTCAGACTGAGCCTGAATCAAGGGGTTTTTTATACAAATAACCAAGTAATTATGATTATGTAAATGTATTACTTTTAAATAATATACTTATTAGTCGGAGCCCGAATAATCGTAACATCTTTGTTTTATATAACTGACCAAATCATTAATACTTTGTAATTATATAACAATCTAAGTAACCATATATGATTGATTCATTATTAATCAAATATATTTCAAATTCAAACCATTCATTTAAAAAAAAAATATATTTTTTATCAATCACAGACATTTTTACTCTTTGCAATATAAAAATTTAAATTATAAGAAAATCCAAATAATTTTTTAAAAACTTCATAATGTTAACTTTAAGAGTATAATCTGTATTTTGAGTTTGTAGCCAAGTTGCTAAATAAAAACGTATAGATTAAATAAAAATTGGAAGTGCTCTATTAAAAAATTGCCTTTAAAATAGCATAACTATTTATTATTTAGGGCTGTTATCGATTAATTTAAAATTAATTGTTAACTTTTTAAAAATTACCGAATAATTAATTGATAATTTTGATGATCTTATCTTATATGTTACAGACGCTCCTTCTGTACAGAAGATTATTGCGTCCTACGTATTTCTATGGTTTGTGTTTAGTCCTGTATTCTCACTAGAGTTTTAAATGATGATAAAGTGTTGGCTTTCCTGGTTTCTTCAGGCAACCCATCTCACACCCGAATACCGGACGGAAAGAAAGAAAACTTGTATGTGTTTGTTCTTGCATATGGAATAAGAAAGGTGTTTTTATCTTTATGTCTATCTGAAGCTTGTATTAAGTTAAAACTAAAAATAAGATGTAGACAACATTAAAATGCGAATTTCAAGGGAAGTAACAAAAACAGGTAATTCACATTATCTAATTTAGATATAGGTAGTTCCATATAATATAATTTCAATGAATATAAATTTTGATATTTGTTAATTAAGTAAAAACAACGTTTAATTGTTGATAAAATTTTATTATTTACACTTTTTAGAAAAAAATTAATGGAGAAGTTTGTGCGTAAAAAAAGCAATTATTTTTTTAAAATTAATAATTTATTATTTATTGATAAATCGGTGAAACCACTGCCCAGATTTTCCATAATTTTAATTGCTATTTTAGTGATTAAAAAATTTTGAACTTGAACTTGAACTATCCCTTAACCCGACGCTGGGTCGTTGGGGCACCATTTTGAGCTGCGCACTAACTCATGCCAAATGTCACGGTTCTGAGCTGCCTTCTGGGAATCGCTAAATGAAAGGCCGGTCCACTCTTTGATGTTGTCCTCCCAACTCTTCCTTGGTCTGCCTCTTTTCCTTTTTCCCTGGACTGTGCCTTGCAATATCGTCTTTGAGAGACCCCCATATCTTGACACGTGTCCGTACCATCGTAGTTTCCTCTTTTTAATTGAGGTGAGAAGGTCCTCGTAAGGGCCAATGACAGCACTTATTTTGTCGCGGACCGCTTCGTTCGTGATGTGCGCCGTGTAGGATATGTTTAATACCTTTCGAAAACATCCCATCTCAAGCGCACTAATTCTTTTTTGGAGGTCTGCGGTGAGCGTCCAAGCCTCACAACCATAGAGGAAGACTGACATCGCCAGAGAGCGCATTAGTCGAATCTTTGATCTCAGGGAGAGCTTCTTGCTTTGCCAGATGTTTTTCAGTTTGCTTAGTGCTGCAGCTGTTTGGGCCGTTCTGGCAAGAATTTCTGGTTTTGAGCCTTCATCGGATATTACAGCCCCTAGATATTTGAAGGTAGGGACCTCCTCGAGTTTTTGACCGTTTATCCGAAATTCACTTGTGAAATTCTTATTTGCCATGACCTTGGTCTTTTCTGCATTAATTTCCATGCCATAGGCCTTCGACGTCTTCTCTAGCTTTGCAAGGAATTCTTTTAGTTCGTCCTCGCTGCCAGCTAAGCCGTCTATGTCATCGGCGAAGCGTAAGTTAGTTATGACCCTTCCTCCGATGCTGACCGTTCCGACATGGTCTTCGAGCACATCACTCATAATTCTTTCTAGGAAGAGGTTGAAGAGGATGGGGGAGAGTAAACACCCTTGTCTAACACCAACAGTGGTCTTGAACCAATCTCCCAGCTTGCTGTTGTAGAGTACTGCGCTGGATGCTCTGTTGTATAGGTTCTTGATCACAGTAATGAGGTTGGCGTTAATATTGTACTTGTGCATGGTTGCCCACAGTGCTGCATGCCACACTCTGTCAAACGCCTTTTTGAAGTCTATGAAGACATGAAAAAATTTTAATCGATAAAAAATATTTGATTAATCGAACAATTAATTGATAATTTCCGCAGCCCTATTATTTTTTAATTTGGAAGTCCAAAGTCTTAAAATGAATACGGAAGCAGTTAATTGACGTTGCCACTTTACACGTTTTTTTTTTGGCAGCTGCGCGCTTTTCCCTCTCCCTTTGGCTTTCCCAACAGTTTTTAATGCATATAGGAATTTTAGCCCGATTTGGGAATTTTTTTACTCCTGCCTGGGAAAATCTGGCACTTAGACTTCGCAACATTGAGAATTTGGTATACAAAAACAAAAGTATACAATACAAGTGCCCTGAAGTGCAGTGACTCACTTTGACTCACTGTAACTTAACTTTAGACAATGAATGCTTGAGACTTGAGAGAGAAACAAGACAGACAAATAATGAAACCAGGAAACATTATTTGTTTATCTTCACTGTTAATATAATATCTAAACTCCAATTCCAAGCTCCTACTATGTTATAACATTAGAGTAACAGTGTAAGGGGCCCTCCATAAGGTATGTCACGCCCCAGAGTGGATGTAAGAAAGTGTGACAGTTTGTGACAGAAGGGAGGGGGTGTCCAGCCATGTTTGACGTCATGGTGTTTTATATTAAATTTTAATTATTTTGTTAATAAAAAAACAATATTTTTGTTCCAAAGTGTGATGTACTTTGAGGGGGGGGGGGGGGGTNGGGTTCCAAGATTTTGACGGGAGAGTAAAAATGATTAAAAAAACAGCGTGACATACTTTTTTGGAATATGGTGCTATTGATACCACATTTTAGTATTCATCTAAACTTGTACATAATGTCTTGATGGCTCTAATCTGGATTAAAAATTGAGTTGCATTATTTAATTGTTTATTTAATGTATGTAAATTGTAATGGGTTGTTTCAATATTTATAAATGTATATACCCTATTAACATATTACACTAGCCTACTGCTATTAACTTCATCAAAAAATAATTTTTAAAAATTCAATACCTTTTTGAGCAATTATGTCTGATTTAATTAGACCAATTTAAGTTTTTTTTCAGAATAATTATAAAGAATCAAGCCATGTTACTGAAAGAAACAAATCATTGTAAAATACTATTATTCAGCAAGAAATTTAATCCTTGTTAGAGTAAATGTAAGCTCATAAGGAGGTAAAGACATCTGGTTTTTATCTATAACACTAAGTTTTATTAATCATCAGTATACAAATAACTATTTGAAAATTCTAGTATTTTTAGATTAAAATTAATCACAAATGAAACATTTTAGAGAATAGTTAACTATAGTTAACTTTCTGTTTTAATAATTTTGGAAACACCATACAAAGAGCGATTTTACCATGCCCTCATACTCTGTGACATACATATGTCAAAGTTAATAAGTGTCTAAATTATTTTCAACTTAAAATTTAAACAAAAGCAAAAGACACTTAACATTCCCTTTTTTTCTTAGATTTCTTAAATGTAATATTAGTCTCTCAAAATGAAATAAATTAATTGTTTACATAAATTATAATGAACCGAAACAGAGTCATTTCCACTATTTGCTATTCTGCATATAATAATATTTTAATCCCAGTATTATTCATTTTTGTTAAAAACATGAAAATACAACGCAATGAAAATAAATTAAATATTAAAATTCAATAAATTTCACCAGCTTCAAAACATGTTCTGCATCCCTAATTTTGCTTCCATTAAAATGAAAGGCAACGTCATTATTTAAAATTTCTTACTCCCACGCTTAAAAAAAGTATTGTTATTTCTTTTACTTAACTAGTTTAAAAATTGGATTTTAGGCTTGCACTTAAAGTAAAGCTATTTTAATTTTTAAATTTCTAATTGTAAAAATGTAATTACAAAAGTACATTTATTTTACTTCCATTAATTTTCTATACCTCAACACTGAAGAGAATTTCCACTAGTAAGATAAAACATTTAAGAAGCATGAAATGACAAAACTAAAAATAAACAACTTATTCTAAAGATAAAAAAAGAAAACATTTTTTCGAAAATGAATTTTCATTTACTGCAGATTAGCCATTCTGTGTAAAGTAAGAATAGTAAGATAACTTATCAAGATTATTTTCATAACCCTGAACAGCAACGTTGTGCCGTTTTGGTCAGGGCCGTTTTGACTGGTCACCCTTATTATTAATTTCCAAAGCATAAAAAAAATCAGATTTAGGTCTACTTATAAAAACAGAAGAACCAGACATAATTGCTGGTTCTGAAACTTGGTTACACCCCAACATATATAACTCTGAAATTGTTAACAGCAGTAAAATACTTTTAGAAAAGATAAATCAGACAATTTTGGAGGAGTCCTACTTGCAATAAAATCAACTATAATAGCTAAAGAAATTAATACACAACTAAACTTTAATTTAGAGTCTGTTTTTTTAAAAAAATAGTTACACCAAACTCAGCACCCCTTATAGTAGTATATAGGCCACCAAATACAAGCATAGAATACATGAAACACTCTCCAGTCAATTAACTTCTATTAAAGAAAATCATAAAAATTCTGTACATTGGGCTTTGGGGGGACTTAAATCTTCCAGCTATAAATTGGAAAAACTATGAAATTGATAGCCAAGAATTTTATAAAGAAATTAATGCACATTTTTTAGACACTCTAAACAACATAAACCTAGAACAGATGGTAAAAAAGAGCAACTAGGAAAAATAAAACACTTGCTATATTCCTAAGAAACAGACCAGGACTAGTAAAAGACTGCACAATAATTCCTGACTGTCTGATCATGATATGGTTAGGGTAACTAATACAATAAAAACTAAAATAAATGAGACTCCTAGAAGAAAATTCTATATTTGGAATAAATGTAAATTAATGAAATTACACCAATCAGCGGCTAACTTCAAACAAAATTCAGCTCAGACAGCCCTATAGAAGAAATTTTGAAGGATACAAAAACAAATCTAAAAACTATAATGGATGAGAATGTTCCAACAAAACTAATTTCAAATAGAATTAAATGTTAGTTCAATTCTAAATTCAAAATGTTATGCAAGCAAAAAGAGAACTGATTTAAGATTAAGATGTTAAAAGTATTTTAAGGCTACCAATTTAAAAAGGATACACAAAAAATTATTTAAAAATAAACACTTGACACAAAAACTTAGTCGAAATCCCCAAAATGAATATATATACCATGTAATTACTAAAGATAGCAATAAAAACGTATGTTCCTTTATCAAATCTAAAAAAAATGGAGCCTTCAGGTATAGCTACACTAAAAGGCTCAAATAATAAAACCTATAATAATGAGACTAAAGCCAATATCCTTAACAGATATTTTGAATCATCATTTTCTGCCTCAGGCGATAAGGAAGTTTTAATAAATTTATATAAAATGGAAGACATAGGTAACATAACTGTAGATGAGATAGGTATACATTCACTCCTAAAAAACTTTAAAAGAAACAAAGCTACTGGCCCAGATGAATTGCCTGCCAGGTTACTAAAAAAATTAAGCAATGAACTGTCCCCAATCCTTGTAGTTCTTTTTCAAGCCTCTCTAAACCAGAGTGTCCCAGGATTATAAATTGGCCAATGTAACTCCACTCTTAAGAAAGGCGGTATATCAGACCCAGGTAATTACAGACCTGTATTACTTACTAGTATCACCTGTAAATTACTAGAACACATAATATATAGTAGAATAATTAACCACCTTGACAAATATAATGCCCTATGCCCACATCAACATGGCTTAAGAAAGAACAGATCATGTGAAACACAATTGATAGGTCTAACAGATGAACTATGAAAATGTTTAGAAAATAATGATCAAATAGATATATATCACTAGACTTCTCAAAGGTATTTGACAAAGTTCACCACCTTAGTTTACTTAAAAAACTTACATACTTTAGAATCTCAGGTCCCTTACATCGCTGGATCCAAGACTTCCTTTTGGGTAGGGGGCAAACTGTTAATAGATCTAAATCTGCACCAATAAAGGTTAACTCGGGAATTCCACAAGGAACTGTCCTAGGTCCCTTACTATTTTTAATTTATATAAATGATTTACCCAATAACATCTCAACAGGAACAAACTTTAGGTTATTTGGTGATGATTGTATAATCTATAGAACAATTAAGTCAGAAACAAATAGCAACATTTTTACAAAAAGACTTGGATTAATTAATAAAATGGGAAACTAACTGGAGTATGTCTTTCCACCCAGAAAAGTGTCAACTGCTAAGAGTAACAAAGAAAAAGAAACAAGTAAATTCAAAATATTACATTCGTGGAAAAGAACTAACTTAAACTAAAGATGCAAAATACCTAGGAGCCATAATAAATGAGAAACTATCTTGGAATCCCATGTCAATGAAGGTATAAAAACAAATCAAACAAAACCTTAGGTTTTATAAAAAGAAACTTTTACAAATGTAATAAAGATATAAAACTAAAATGCTACATCACCCTGGTAACCCTGTACTTAGAATATGCATCTTCTGTATGGGACTCATCCACCAAAGAAAATATTGATAAACTAGAACAAATTTCAAAAAGAGCTACAAGATTCATTACTGGAGAATATTCAAAACTGACAAGAGTAACACCATTAGTTAAATCATTAAACCTTGCAACACTAGAGGATAGAAGAACCAAGAGTAAATTAGTAATTATACATAATGTGATTAATTCTTTTTTAGAAATACAACACGTGGGACGTGGTGGTCGAGAGGTAGCGCTCTCGACTTTCATACCGATGGTCACGGGTTCAAATCCACACGAAGGTGAGGATTTGTTCTCGCGGCCTGAGGAGTCCCCGAGTCACCCAGCTCCGAATGGGTACCTAACAATAGTCAGGCGGCTGGGGTAATGCGTGGAACCCCTATAGCCGTGGCCTGTGACCGCTGCATCACTTGCCAACAGATCATCTCTCATGGTCTGTGGACGCAATTATCTTCTGCATAGAAGGAGCGTCTGTATATCTAAGATAAGATAAGTTAACACAAAGATAACTTAATACAACCCGCAGATGGACATGACATATGGATAAAAACACCTTTCTTATTCCGTATGCAAGTTTTCTTTC
The DNA here is from genome assembly GCA_002072015.1 of Radix auricularia. Lineage (NCBI taxonomy): Eukaryota > Metazoa > Mollusca > Gastropoda > Lymnaeidae > Radix > Radix auricularia. Next base: position 370,617 of record MUZC01004546.1, on the reverse strand, counting down.
TTCCCGTCCCGAATTCGGTCGTGGAAGGTTGCCTGAAGAAACCAGGAAAGCCAACACTTTATCATTTAAAACTCTAATCACATTTGGAACTAATCACAAACCATAGATAAATGTAGGATGCAATAATCATCTGTATAGAAGGAGCATTTGATTAGATCAGATAAATATCAGAGTCATAAAAAATAAGAGAATATATTTCTCTGGATTGTCAAAGTTTGTGCTAGTTGTAGAGGACTATGCAACTCTCTGTGAAGCACTGAAATATTGAAAGTTCCTGCTTGGTATGATTTTTTAGCAATGTGCTGAAGGACATCATTGCTAACATCTATGAATTCATTTGCTTTAAAATTTTTGACATAGATCCAACACACTAAATGGCAGCCTTCATTTTGCTTACAGTAGGTAGTCCAAACTGATTTTATTTTTTAGGATTTTATATTTTTGGTATATTTCATTTAATAGTACTCTATATTCTAATTACTGAGTTATCTTAAAAAACACAAAAGTTTTGCTATTTTCAAAAAAAAATTTAAAGGCCCGAACTGGCATTATTTTCATCTTTTAAAGAAGGTCATTTTCAAAGACTGGTATTTTCTAAAAAAATAAATAAAATAAATTGAGATGTCTAGAAATCGGGTACAGTTACAATAGAGTTTATAATTAATAAGCCAAATTTTTTAGGCTTAACGTTGATTCATTAAAAAATTTAAAAAACGCCAATTAAAAAAATTCACATAAATTTCATCAACTGACAGACGTATACAAACCATACATCAAATTAAAGGTAATTTTAACAGGCACAGTAAGTAATGTAAATCAATAGCATTTTAGTGAATTTGCATGCATTAAAATAATAATTCAAAGATACCCACCCCATTTTATTCTCAAAATTTGAATATATTTTTTTTAAAATCATAAAAAATGCTTGGCAGAACACAATCATACCAAAGCCATTTCAAAATTTTCTCAGATATATCAAATAATAAAAAAATCATGTTAAGCCTGGTCCCTATTGGAACTCAGGACGTGTTAGCGCATTTTCGTATTATGTATCAGTACTTATGTTAGATATCAGCATTATGTAGTTATCAGTAATTGTGTTTAGATTTTAGACATATTTTTATGAATTTTCTTGTGTAATGAATATACCTTACATTTTTTTTATTTAAAAGTCATTTCTTTACATTTTAAAAAGTTTTATATTCTCTTTAATCTAACTACAAGTCACCACAAATAATGACGTAAAACTCTCTAAACTTTTACACATATTCTAATGACGTCAACTAAAAAAAAAAAACTAATTCTTTTGCACGCTTTCGCACCACTCTTCAATGCTTGTAGAACTATGTATTCGACTTCCGGCAATGGCGGCCGTTCCCTGCGCTAGTGTTACCTCTCGATTCGAAATATTTTTTTGTAGTTTTAACGGGGTTTTTTAACGGATCGAGTAACTGAGTGTTGATGCACAAATGGCAGGTCAGGACATACAAAAAACATATATACCTCATGGGTCTAGGACTTATGGATGCTGAGATCAAGGGTGATGACGGACGGACTGACGGACAAAACGGGTGCAATAGCGCATTCGACTTCTCGAAAATGCGCTAAAAATTAAATGACAGAAATATTATCAATGCTTAATCCCATTAAAAATAGATTTTAAAAGTAGCATGAAATAATACACAAATGTAACAATTAAAATGTCCCCTCGTCACAAAATTCAATATATCAAACACCATACATTAAATTAAAGGTAATTTTAATAAGCCTAACAATTTCTGTGAATGAATTTTAAGATAGAAACAGTTTAATCACTTTAATTAATAAAATCCTTAAATTAGTACCCTCAGAAGTACTAATACATGATTATTAAAATTGCATGAATTAAATTAAGTTAAAATATACCCACCCCATGTTATTTTTAAATAAAGAAGTTTTTAAAAAAGTAATTAAAACTGCTTTGCATAATAGAATAAGATTAAAAGCATAGCGTTCTCAGATATATCTAATAATTAAAGATGAAATTACATAAATATTATCAATGCTCAACACCGTAAAAAGATTTTAATGTTGCATTAAAAAATACAAAAATGTAACAATAAATGTCTCCTTGTCTTGGAAATCAACATACCTAACATGATAATAAAGATAATTTCAATAAGCACAAAAACTTCGTGAATGTATAGCAAAAAGAAACAGTTTACCCACTTCATAAACTTCTTTTAACTAGTACAACTACAAAAATTATTAATTATTGTTTAAAATTGATGAAAATTTCATTTCATTTTTGTTTTTCAATGTTTAAGTGCAATATTTTCAACTTCACAATACATTTCAGCTTGTTTAGCCTTTACCTCACTTAAGATTAAATTAACACAATTTCTGTAAATCATCACTTTTCTTCCCCCCTTTTCCCCCCTTATTTGAGCTATATAAAAATTGAAAATCACTAATGCTCCTATTTCCCGAGTAGGCAGAAGCATGAGATTTTAGCAAATTGTTGAGTACACTTCCGAAATGATAACAGGCAAATATATATTTAAATTATATCTTTGTGGGGGCCGGGGACCCAAATGCAGTTTTTTCCTTATTTGTACTATAAAAAACTGAAAATCACTAATTCTCCTATTTCGTGTAGGTAGAAGCATGAAACTTTGGTTTGTACACTCTCCCAAACGATAATTTGATAAAAAGAATTTTAAAATTCCCATTCATGGGGTGCCTGGGGCTCAATTGTAGTTTTTTTCTTATATTAAAAACAGGAGCGGCGTTTGAGGGTGGCAACTTGGGCGACTGCCCCAGGCCCCGCGCTTAGGTAGACCCCGCGTTTTGGTCCTGAACATGTCTCGTCCTGGTTAATAGCCTTTACATGTAGAACCAAAGAGTGGATGGTAGAACGTATGCTGGAAACTATTGTAAAGAAGCGAAAGAGACACTCTTGTAATCCTTTTTGAAGTTCAACTTCCGTAGCGTAGCTCTAGGCGTCTTTGAAAGCATTACACCGTTAGCGGAAATAGGTCAGATGTACCATTCAGCCAATCCCCTTTAGCTGTGTACACGTCATTCACAATAGATTTACTAAAATAGTTATTTTTAGAAAACTGTGTCATTGCTGGCACAAGCCCCGCGCATACCTAACGCCGCCACTGATTAAAAACCAACTCAGCACTAATTCTTCGTTTTACCGTGTAGGTAAAACCATGAAACTTTTGGAAGTTATTGAGCACACTCTCCCGACATTAATAGCGTAAAAGACTTTAACAAAATTATCACTCATTGGGGGGGGGGGGACCCAAATTTACTTAATTAAATAAACTATATTAACAAAATCAAGACAACAAAATAACGTAAAATTTAGTAGCCTACATGTACACAACATTACATGTTGAAAATTTTTAAACAGGTTTCGTTTAAAATTCCCGCTATGGGGCTAACGTTTTTTACTTATATGGGCTGTATACAAATTGAAAATCAGTCATTCTTCTATTTCCCGCATAGGCAGACGCATGAAAGTTTCAGAAATTGTTGCGTACAGATTCCCAATGGAAATAGGCGAACATATATTTAAATTATCCCTTTGGGGGGCCAGGAGCCCAAATGTAGTTTTTCTCTAAAATGAGCTATATAAAAACTGAAAATCTCTAATTCTCCAATTTCTTATTTTTTCTTCCACACTTTAAAATTACAAATAAAAGTATAATGTTTTAGAATGTAATTTTAATTTTAAATTTATTTTCATTTATTTAAATAATCCTTCTGAACTCCCAACACTTTACATTGATACTATAACGTTAATTAAATAAAATAAATTGTTATACAGTCACACGAAATAAGCTGTCACTTAATGTTTCTATTTATGTAGTATTTTAAAAATAAAAAATAAAAAAATAACCTTTATATAGAACCGTACCCACACGGATACTTCGAAATATTTAGATAGTATTATTAGACTTAGTATAGACCAAATAAATATTAGTCTATTTTCTTAGCCCAGTCACAGTGATAGGTTAGTTGGTTAATTTGAAGAATCTCGACCGTGACGTTACGGTCATTACCGGCGGCGATCTTTGTTGTTATGGCACGTCCTTAAAAAAGCTAAAATTAAAATTCTATAGTTATAGCTATACCTAATCCAGACACTATTAAATTATTACTAGTACAGTACTAGCATACAGTGCTGTGCCATGACATCATAAAGCCATGGCCATACTTCAATCAAGCTTATATACTATACATAATCGAAGTCATAAGTGGGAAAAACGAAGTGTCTGCTGCTATTATTTGGAAAAGATGTAAACAGGGTAAGGGTTAGCCTGACAGGACGTAACAAAACAGCGAACCTTTTGGTAAAGAGCCTTTTTCAACGGACATACAAAACACAAATAAAACGAATATTAAAAAATGAAAAATAAAACTTAGAAACTTAGCTGCGGTGAAATCCAAAGAATCGAAGAAAGTATTTGTGTTTTGTATACTGGTAATCAAAATAATAATTTAATAATTCATATAGCGTAGTCCGTGCTGAAAAATTATCAATATTACAAAAACAACTCACATTTTAGAGGAAATTGTTCAGTAAATCCTCACATATAAATAAATCATTAACCAAGGCCAGTTATAAAGTTGTCTATTATAGGTCCTGGCTAAAAGTAGCAAACCATTTACAGATGGTGAAGTATTGAAGGAATGTTTGTTGGAGACAGCTGAGGAACTTAAATAAAAAAATGTAGCTTGGGGTGCAAATAACATTGATCACCATGTTGCAGACTTTGGTGAAAACATTGTGACTCAATTAGCGAAATAAAAGCGTGTATACATGCAAGCAAATTTCGCCTTTAATTGCAATTGATGAATCGCTGGACAGCAGAGCCAACTCTCAACTGCTTTTGTTCATTAGAGGTGTGGATAAAGATATGAACATAACACAATAACTGGCTTCTCTACATAGCATTATGGCATAGGTACCGGAGAGTATTGAAAAAAACAAAAACCTTTGTTAATTTTAACTTGAATTGGACTAACTTCACTTGCTTGACTGTTGATGGAGGAAACAACATCAGGGGCATTAAAAAAGGCTTAATTGGTCAAGTGAAGCAGATTTGTAATGATGAGAAACCCACTCCAAAACTAATGTTTCTGCACTTAATTATTCACCAGCGAGCTTTGTGTGCTGAAAATGTGGACATTAGCAGTTTATTGAATCATGTGCTGAAATGGTGAATTTAATAATGTTGCATGAGCTCAACCATAGACAGTTCAGAGACATGTTGAAAGATACACACACAGAATCACAAGATTTACCATATTACACAGGATTAAAAGATGGCTAAATTGGGAGAAAGTTCTGAGTAGATTATTTGAATTAAGAAATGAAATACGTGACTTCTTAGAAAGTAAATGAAAGTCACAGACATTATAGTCTGATGAAGATTGGGTATGAAATTGGTCTTTGCTGCAGACATTCTTTGTCATTTAAAATGTCTGAACCTAAAACTACGATATTAACGTGTCTTGTATTTGGTGTAAGACAGGCCAAGAACTTGACACACTTTCAGCCGTACCCGTTTATTTCCCACTTTCTTTTCGAACATGACTTAGCAACACGACTGTGAGCTTTCTTTCTCGACATTGGCATAATAACTTCGCGCTCTCCGTTGTGCTCAATGACAGAAAAGTAGTCACACACTCTCCCCAACAATTACTTTCATAAACAGAATACTTTTGGCGCCCTCCCTAATTCTCCAGGCATGCGCAAATGTGTGTACGCGCAGCAGTATGTACCTCATTGCTCCTGTATCTCACTCGCTTTGGTATCTCTAACAGTCATCTGAGCCACGTTACCTTTCCATTGTTCTCTTCGATTCCCACTGGTTTGGTTTGCTTACAGGACCAAACGTTCAAAAAGATATGTCTGTATCTTCCAGTATTAGACAATTGTATCTTGCTCTCTCCAGATTTCCTTCTTTTCATTCACACACAGTCGTTTGCCCAAACCAACCCAATTTAGACATCTGTGTTTTTCAGGAAGTCTTCACCCGTCACTAAATCATTAGCGGAGTATGCTAAGTCACGGGTCGGCTAGTATTAAATATTTAATTAAAAACAACATCTATGTTTTGATTATTTCTTATTGGACCTTTGTGTGTAGTCGACCCCCGAACCTCTGTTTCACAGAATCCGGCCCGCCGGCCGAAAAGTTTGAAGACCCCTCTATTATAATATATATTTTATGCTATTCCCTAGTCATAGGCCATTACTAAAAGTGGTATTTATAAAGTATAAGTATAATAATAATAATAGGCTGCCACTAAGTCAAGCCATCTGATATAGCCAAATGGCAATTCCCACTAGTTTGGCTATTACGATAGCCAATACAGACCTTAGCCTTTCAAATAATTTTTTAAAAAGCAATTGTCAATTCTCTAGCCTAAGTTACTACTAAGCCTACGCTTTCACTGATCACTTCACTATCACCGTCACGGCGTGTCAGACTCAGGGCCTAGGTACCTTGATATGTCAAGGGAGACTACTACGTTTTTTGTATCGGAAATATAATTCGGCGCCGGAGATCCATGTTTTTAATTTTTCAGTGGAGGATGTAAAACAACTTATAAAAAGGTCCTTTCGAAACGAATGTGAGTTCCTTTTCCGGTCTAAACCGTTGGTAGACATATTAGCCTACATTTTAATAGGTTTCTTTTCTATTTTCAATCGACCAGGATCTTGGAATAAAAAAGTCAAAATATTGCACATTCGACTAAAATTATTTTTTTATAATGAGTAGGGTCGCTCAAGTCCCTTTGCACCATCTATTGATCTACGTCTCTGCCAAATTTCATTGACCTCAGACTTAAGGGTCATTAGTTTTTCCACTTTGAGTGACATGACCCTTCTTTACATATAAGTGACACCGCCCCCTTTTAAATGGCGGAAAGCCCTGACGCTTATAAAATATCCAATTATTTTGCCTATTTACAATAAAATATCTGATAATTGATGTTTAAAGATGATCTAATATGGAATTAATTCAATAATATACTTAATTTAGACGGCTAAACACTGCAGAGTTGATATTATAAAATACTATAATGTACCGTTTGCAGACTAGTTGTCCCTGGCAACCATTACTATTCATTCAACCTCATTGTGACTCATTCTACCACAATGTCTTTCATAGTTTCATTCATTACTTGTGGACGTGTGCAAAATCCTTTTAACCATTTGTCAGGGTTAAATTAATTATTCATAAGCCATTTCCAACGACTTTAAGGAGGCCGTCCCTAAATTACGTCAAGTTTATATTTAGATATATGACTCATGTGTTAGTAGGATTCCGCGCTCAATCCCGAACGATTTGATACCAAGCACACATGGGTTACACAATAGCTATGGGCCTGGCAAAGATCCTAAACAACCCTATAAAGCCTAGTTTTTCTGGTGTTATGAATTTTATGCCGTACACACCTCTCTCATTTAATTATATTTAAAATATTTAGAGAAATAGTATCTATTTAGTGTTAGGCTGAAATCTAATGACGTAAAGCGTGTGAGGCTATTTAAAACATCATTAAATAAATATTTAGGAATCAAATATTTAATTGGAGCTTTAGTAATTTAGTTTAAAGTTGCGCGTTTTTTAAGTGACGTCACAGTTCTTAAACAGCGCCCTCAGCTTTGTCACACATCTCACAAAAGTGTGACCACCCCCTCCCTCTTCCCTTAAATAGGTTTGGTATTGGCATTTATTAATATATTCTACATTCCTATTCTTACATCTGCATTTTTTATCACTTATGTCATCTTAATAAATCTTATTGACAATCTTATCAGCATTATTGGAATCATTCTTATTTTATAAATTACAGACGCTCTTTTTATACAGAAGATGGTTGAATCCTTCATGTATGGATTGTTTAAGTCTCGCCTTGGATTTTTAATTGAGTTTTAAATGTTGGGTTTCCTCGTTTGATAAGAAAACCCATGCCACTTCCTAATCCGGACGGAAAGAGCTATGTTTTTAAAAATGTTTTTGTTGATGTATACGGAATAGGAAAAGGTTTTTTATAACTATGTCTATCTGAGTCTTGTAAAAGTTTATCTTTAGCCTATACTCAATACGCATATACTTGAAAGAATATTCTCTCGTCGCCGACAGAAGAAAATGTTAGAGCCTTGAAAAATTGAATATTTTTGCTCATTCAAGTTGTCTTATCTTATACCAGAATTTTTCTGACAGATGGCGCTACCTTTCGAGCCATAGAGACATAGATATAATGATGGAACATCATAGAGCTGTTAAAAATGCTGTTGCTACATACTGCTTATTTTTACCTTTGAAAAATCGAATATCTAGAAAGTTAATTGCACATATTTAATTATTTTGGTACTTTCACATCGCATGACAATCACAATTTTAAAATTAAAAATAATAAAAAAATTAATTTAAAAAACCCTCAATTATGACTATTTAAAAAAAAAAAAACAACCTAGAACCCTAGACGAGGTCACAAAAAACTAGATTTAGGTTGAAAAGCCGAGCGCTGGTAAGTACTGGTCTTGTGTTCACTTGTCCGGGCAAATCAGCACTAATAACGAACAAGTCAAATACTCACACACACTCTCACACACAATTATACTTACAAACACTCACACTAATGCACCCGCACACACAACTTGACTCTCAACCACGTTAACCCTAACAAATATGTTTTACGCGCGTCTGTGTGTGTGTGATTGAGAGGGTATGTGTGCGTGCGTGTTTGTGAGTGTGTGTGGGAGTGTGTGTATGTGTTTGTGAGTGAGCGTGTGTGAGCGAGTGTTTGTGAGTGTGTGTGTGTGAGTCTGTGTGTGTGCTTGAGTGTGTGTGTGTTTTTGAGTGTGTATGTGTGTTTGAGTGTGTGTGTGTTTGAGAGTGTGTTTGATATGTGTGTGTGTTTGAGTTTGTGTGTGAGTTTGAGTTTGTGTGTGTGTATTTAATTGTGTGTGTGTGTGTATTTGAGTTTGTGACTGTGTGAGTGTAAGTTTGTGAGTGAGTGTGTGTGTGTGGTTGTTATTGTGTGTGTGTGGGTGGGTGAGTGTGTGTGTTTGTGTGTGTGTGTCTGTGTGAGTGTTTGTGTGTGTGTATTTCAGTGTGTGTGTTTGAGTATGTTATTGTGTGTGTGTGTTTGTGTGAGTGTGTGTGTGTTCGAGTCTGTGTGAGTCTGTGTGTGTGTTTGAGTGTGTGTGTGTGTTTGAGTGTGTGTATGTTTGAGTGTGTGTGTATGAGCTTCAATGTATGTATCAGTTTTGTGAGTTAGTGTGTGTGAGTTTTGTAAATAAATGTGTGTGTGTATTTGTGAGTGTGTGTGTGTATGCGTGTGTGTGTGTGTGTGTGTGTGAGTTTTGTGAGTGACTGTGTGAGTTTTAAGAGTGACTGTGTGAATTTTGTGAGTGACTATGCAAGTTTTGTGAGTGACTGTGTGAGTATTGTGAGTGACTGTGTGAGTTTTGTGAGTGACTGTGTGAGTTTTGTGAGTGACTGTGTGAGTTTTGTGAGTGACTGTGTGTGTTTTGTGAGTGTGTGTGTGAGTTTTGTGAGTGTGTGTGTGTGTTTGTGAGCTTGTGTTTGAGTGTGTGTGTGAGTGTATGTGTGTGTGAGAGAGTTTTGTGAGTGATTATGTGAGTGACTGTGAGTGTGTGTTAATGTGAGTGTGTTTGAGTGTGTGTGTGTTTCAGTGTGAGTGACTGTGAGTGTGTGTGTGACTTTCACACACACACACACATATACACTCACTAACAAACAAACACTCGTACAAACACATATTCTCAAACACACACACACATACACTGATACACATACACATACATTGATACACACATACACTCAAACACACACATACCCACTCAATCACACACACACACACACACACAAACACACACACTCACACATACAGACACTTTCACACACACACACACTCACATACACACTTACACACACACGCAATCTCTCTCTCTCTCTCTCTCTCTCTCTCACACACACTCACATACACACAGACTCACACATACACACAGACTCACACATACACACACTCACTCACACAAGTCACACACACTCACTAACAAAACTCACACACTCTCACTCACAAAACTTATAAACACACTCAAACACACACACATAAACACACTTAAACACTCACACACACAAACACACTCACAAACCATCACAAACACACACACACTCCCACACAAAACTCACACACTCTCACTCACAAAACTCACACAAATACACACTGACACATACACACACTAACACACATACACTCACACACACACTCACACACACACTCACACAAACACAAACACACACACACACACTCACACATACAGACAAACTCATAAACACACACACTCACACACATTCACACAAACTCACACAAACACTCACACACACATACACTCAAACACACAAACACTAACACACGCACTCTCAAACTTGCACTCTCTCACACACACACTCACACACATATACACACACACTTACATATATACAGACTCACACATACACACACACTCACTCACACAAGTCACACACACTCACAAACAAAACTCACACACTTTCACTCACAAAACTCATAAACACACACTCATAAACACACTCAAACAAACACACACAAACTCACACACACTCATACACACACACTCACACACAAAACTCACACACTCTCACTCTCACTCACAAAACTCATACACAAACACTCACTCACAAAACTCATACACACACACTCACACACACGCACACACTCAAACACTCACACACACAAACACATTCACACACATCATTCACACTCTCTCACACACAAACACACACACACACTCTCACACTCACTCTTACACACTCACACACACTCAATCTCTTACAAACACAATCTCATACACACTCATACACACACTCAAAAACCCCCACACACAAATACACACACTCGATGACACACTCACACTCACCCACACACTCAGTCGCACACACATATTCACGCAAACACTTAAACACACACACAAACTCAAACACACACACATACACTCACACACACACAAACACACACACTCACACATACATACACACTCACACACACTCACACACACATATTCAAACACACATACACACTCACACAAACTCAAACAAACACTCACACACACACAGACACGAATTATCACACACACACTCACATACACACAGAATCACACATACACTCACACTCACTCACTCACACAACTCACACACACTTACTCACAAAACTCACACACTCTCACTCACAAAACTCATACACACACTCACACACACACTCAAATACACACACACACTCAATCACTCACACACACAAACATACACTCACATACACTCTCTCACACATTCACACAAAATCACACACACACTCACTCACACACTCTCTCACACACACAGACTCTTACACACACACAATCACACACACAAAAACTTAAGAAAATTCTTTAAAAAATTGTGAGATCTGAAGACCATTATAAGTTCAATTTATATGTGAGTGGGTGTGTATGTGTGAGTGAAATATGGAGTAAGTGTGTGTGTGAGTTAACGTGTGTGTGTATGTGAGTGACTGTGCAAATGACTGTGAGTACGTTTATGTGAGTGAGTGCACGCATTTGTAATTAAATGTGTGTATGCGAGTAGACGTATGTGTAACTGAGTTTATGTGTGTTTCAGTGAGTTTATGTGACTTATTGTGTCCGAGTGAATGTGTGTGAGTTAGTGAGGGTGACTGACTGATTGTGTGAGAGTTCGTGAGGGTGACTGACTGATTGTGTGTGAGTTAGTGAGGATTACTGACTGATTGTGTGTGAGTTAGTGAGGGTGACTGACTGATTGTGTGTGAGTTAGTGAGGGTGACTGACTGATTGTGTGTGAGTTAATGAGGGTGACTGACTGATTGTGTGTGAGTAAGTGAGGGTGACTGACTGATTGTGTGTGAGTTAGTGAGGGTGACTGACTGATTGTGTGTGAGTTAGTGAGGGTGACTGACTGATTGTGTTTGAGTTAGAGGGCTTTAGTGACTGTGTGTAAGTGAGTTGATGTGAATTTATGGGTGTAAGTCTATTTTAGTGTGTTTTAGTGAGTGTGTATAAAGTGAGTAAGGGTCGAAACGTCCGGGGTCGAAACGCTCTAGGGTCGAAAAGTCCCTTGGTGGATCTGTCCGGGATCGAATCGCCTGGGTCGAATCGACCGGGGTCAAAACGTCCGTGAGCTAACCGTCCGGAGTCGAAACGACCTGGGGACGAATCGTCCGGGGTCGAATTGTCCAACCACCAAATAGAAAATAATTTTTGCACAACTAAAGTAAACCAGCAGGGTACATTTTCAGCTAAAACCTTGCGATTTAAGGTGTTTCTTTAAAAAGAATTAACTCATACATACCTTAATTTAGCATCAATATTCACATAATTAATATAAAAAATCATATTCATTTGACTAAGGCCATGCTTAGCCTAGAAATAGAAATAATGTTTTGGAGAGCTTTTCCCATGAAAAAAGTAAACTTAAAACATGTGTTTTACTCAAAGACCTAACGAATGATGAAACATCCATTTTAAAAATTGGGTACATTTCTCGAACAATGCGGGTAAAAACTGTTCTTTAAGGTTTAAATATATCAAGTGTAAAGAAATATCACGGGTATTACGACTTATAAAAAGAATCTAGCATAAGAAAATGCTTGTTACGTCGAAAAAACACACTGACAACAGATCATTTTGTGCCAAGCTGTTTTGAGTTTATCAGATGAATAATATACAACGGGAATAAAGATTGACATAAAGTGAATTGTTACTATTAGAAAAAATGTGCGGGAATACATAATGATTGACATAAAATTTATTAGGAGATCAATATCTCACCATTTTCTTAAAAAGCAGCATTGTTCTTATGTGTTTATTCACTTTGAACAAGTGCTTTTAAGACAAATACATTATATTTTCCACTCTCCCCAAGCCACAATATTTACAAATATTATATGACTAAAAATATCATATACGTCTTGAACTTTCGTGCTTAGGAATCATGTGGAAAGATATAGTTTTCATGTTTTGATTCACGTGAAAAGAAAGTGAGCCTTGCCCGCTAGATTTTTGTAACTGCTAACGACATTTGTTATTTTGGTATATAGCACGCGTTATTAAAGGGGTTCGAGCATGGTGAAAGAAAGCCATCAATCGATCTGAAGAATGGAAGAATGTGGTTGAACAGGCCAGGGCCCTACATGGGCTGTAGAGCCACGGATGCTAATGATGATGCTATGTTAAAGCAGAAATACCAAATTTGATGGGTAATATTTAATTTACTGATTTTTTTTTTTCTCGACACACGTATCGTTGATTTTTGTTTTTGTTTTTTTTATTAAGAATGGGTTTGATTTATCACTACCTTAATTTCCAGATGCATTTACATTCATTTTAAGGACAATTTAAGACCCAAAACCAAATAAAGTTTTTCTTATTGTGCCTAAAAAAAATTACACAAACAATTTTTGTAAGAAAAGAATAAATTGAAGCTTTATTTATTAACTGGTACAAAACATATGAAACGTTTCGGCTCATGCCTTCATCAGTACAAAAACATTTACTTACATATATCTTAAAATTAAAACATATTAGAGTCTATGTGTTTAAAAAAATGAAAAGAAAAGAAAAACAAAAACAAACAAGGACATAGACTTAGAATATAAGAAAAAGGAGAAAGTTGTAGTATCTAAACTAACAGTGAAAACCACAACGGGAAAAAGATTTTGCAGTCAGGTAAAATTGTGGATTTGATTAATTTCATATTGAGACAACGTACCAAATCGTTTTATGAGTCTATTTTCCATGTGGACTCTATCATGGGTTTCGGTTGCATATAGAAAACCAGTAACTGCAATATCCAAAATGCCGTGATGGTCAACACTGTTAAAATGTTTAGACACAGGACACTGAGCCTGTTTATTTATATTGTACAGGTGTTCTCTAAACCGATCTTCAAGACGACGACCTGTCTCACCCACATAAATTTTATTACATCTCTAGCAAAGAATTGCATAAATCACGTTGCGACTGGTGCAAGTGAATCCATCTTTTATTACGAATTGCTCAAGAGGGAAAGAAATTTTGTTAATCTCAACCACATATGGACAAGTATTGCAATGGTTACGGTTGCAACCTTTTGTTCCAATGTGTGCTTTTATGGTGGGAATGTGACTTCTTACAAGTATGTATCTGAGGCTTTTATCTCTCCGGAAAGCAAAAAGATGAGGTTTTTTTAAGACCTGCTGAGTTAGAGGGTCAGCCATAAGGATTTGTCGGTTTTTGATAATAACCTGGCGGGCCTTAAAATTATGGGGATAAAAATTTAAAATAAATTTGGATCTATCACATTGATCGTGAACACCTGATGTAAATGTGTCCTGTCTGGTCATGCCTTTAATTCTATTGACAGATGATGTTAAAATTGTTTCCGGGTATGACCTCCTTCTAAAAAATTCCAGCATTTCATCACTTCCGTCCAAGAAGTCTGCCTCATCACAGCAGAGTCTTTTAAGTCTTAATAGTTGTGAAAATGGGATAGAGTTCCTACAAGATTGAGGATGGGACGATGTATACAGAAGGAAACTATGCCTGTCTGTAGGCTTGTAAAAGATGGATGTTGATATTTAGTTTTCTTTCAATTGAATTTGTATTTTCAAAAAGTTAACAGCACTCGTATGAATATTTGATGTGAATTTGATTGAAGGATGGAAATTACCAATGAAGTCAATAAAACTTAGCAATTGCTGCATGTCCTTTGTGGTTATTCCAATACAATCGTCAATGTATCTCTTGTAGTACTCTGGACAGATACCTTTGTAATTTTTACTCCATATGTGTTCCAAAAGGCCAAAAATAAGCATGCATAACTTGGTCCCATTTTCGTTCCCATAGCAACTCCACTAATTTGATAAAAAAAAACTGGCCGTTGAACTCAAACGAGTTTAAATTTAGGACCAGCTCAGTCAAACTTAGTATGGCACTTGCTGGGAACTTAAGATTTGTCTTCTTGTTTAGAAAAAATGAAATTGCAGAGAGGCCATCAGCATATGGAATTGACGTGTACATGTGGCGGCGGCCACATCTTATCTTATCTTATCTTATATGTTACAGACGCTCATTCTGTACAGAAGATTATTGCGTCCTGCGTATTTCTATGGTCTGTGTTTAGTCCTGTATTCTTACTAGGGTTTGAAATGATGATAAAGTGATAGCTTTCCTGGTTTCTTCAGGCAACCCATTCCACGCCCGAATAACGGACTGAAAGAAAGAAAACTTGTATGTGTTTGTTGTTGCAAATGCTTTGATGTCAACATCAAATGACGTTGGGTAACACTTTCATACGTTCTCTTGCAGGCTGTCAAATTTAAGTACATGTACTATAATTAGATTTAATTTTGATTTCTTGATAACTTAAGCCAACTAGAGTCTGAATTCCTACCGAAAGCACTTTAATAAGCATTGATAGTTTTCAAAAGAAAAAAAAAGTTATAAAATAAATTGTAAGCAAAGAAATGTTTCAGTCGAAGTTTTTATTTAAAGTCACCCTTTTGATGTGACGTCACATTTCTTTAACCCCGTCCCTTTCCCTCGTCACTCATCGTCACAAAAGTGTGACCCCTCTCCCCCTTATGTACGTGACGTCTTTTATGGACGGCCCCTACCCTAAATTTTGTCACAAATTCGACTTAGAACCTTTTAAAATACAGTATAATTTATATTATAATATAATTTACCACCAGAATGGCAAATGTGTTGTGGCTTAATTATCGTTTCACTTCGACCACATGAAACTTCCTTATAGAATCTTTTAAAAAACGAAATGAGTTAGAAATTCAAGATAGATCACACAAAAATTGTTTCAAAATTATGGAGTTATCCGTTAGACCACGTGATTCTATAATGTTTTATTTATAGATCACTTTTGGATTAATTGCAAATATGGAAAACTGTGTAAATATCTGAATTAAAATAAGAGGACAGCAGGTTCTTTGATATTTAATGAAATAAAATAATTAAAATTCAGAGAGGCAAAGATACAGTCTTATAAAGAGAACTATTATTTATTGTTACTTCCCTTTGACTATAAAGTTGAAAAGAATTATAAAATATTTTATTATTTACATGTTTTCAAGTTCTAAAATGAAATGTAACAAATTTTAAACGTGTTTTTATTACTGGAATTAAATGTAAAAAATTCATGTGTTTTTGCCATTAATTTCCCTTTTTAAATAAAAAAGATATGTTTCTTACTTATAAGAAATCTGTCGAGAAGGGGTGATCTCTACGCGGCTCGACAGATGACTAAGGTCGTGGAGCAGACCACGATCTAAAACTGACAACTCCTGGCATGGAATGCCGAAGTCCGATGTTTGGTGTTAGGTTCCAGTCACATACGATTACAGTCACTGTACGGATCTTAGGCAAGGCATTTAGGTGCAATGCCGATGATAAAAACCAAAGTACTCGTTTAGGGTCGGGTTACTCCGAAGTGACCGTTTTGTCCCCCTCTATTAACTAGCAACGCTACTGAGCGGTGTCGGTTTAGGGCCAGGAGCGTCAGTATCGATTAGCAAATGCACCGCTAGGAACGTATTGGACGCCATTTCTGAGGAAACCTTCCACTACTTTCTGTGGGGGTTACACCCTAGGCAGGTCAGTGATGATCACTCGCACTTCGGCGAACCTAACAATTGAGACTCGTAAGCTTTGTCGGGATGGCGCCGAAGTGATAGCGTTTCGAAGTAGGGAAAATTCCACCCCTCCCTCGGCAGGTCAACTTATTGGGAGGCTTTTTCGATCTAGTGTCCTGGACGCCCAGGTGGCTGCTTCTAGAAGCGACCACTACGGGCGGGGGGGGGGGGGGGGGATGAGCTTCTCAGATTTTAGATCCCTTAGAGGGCCAGAGAGTTGATGGGTTTTTTTTCGTGAAGCCGCACGGATAGTGCAGGCTCGGGACTGCTGACTTTCTTCCACATGTAGGATTTCAATTCTAAAAAATTTGTAATACTTTCCCTTTTTAAAGTTATTATTTTGTTTTGAAAATCAAAAATTTTTAAATGTTAATCAAAGTTATTATTTTGAAATTAATTGAAAATACATATTAATGAAAATTACCATATTTTTTACAAATATTTTCTAACAAATGGGAATAATGCTTCAATAATTTGTCTTAAAACAATGCAGCCTTAAGATAATGTTTTAATTTTAACAGTTTAGAATTAATATTAGCTAACAATGAACAAGGATAGCCAAATAAAGGCTACGTACTCAAAAAAAAATTAAAAACATATTAATTTTTTTTTTTTCAAAGTATAACAATGAGGCAAACATTTGAGACAACAATAAAATGAATATTTGAAATATTTAAATATTTTAATCAATGGAAATAATTATAGATTACAGTAAAAGTCATTTTAAATCAATAATTAAGAAAGTTAACAAAACATTGTTCTTAAAATCTTATTAGCCATGTGATTGTTGGCTAAAAATTGACAAAATGTGACAAGTTTTCGTTATTTTAAATTTTCAAGCCAATCCGTTAAATATTTCCAAGAACTTTTTTGTCCCATCCACAGCATTGGGATGTCATTAACATATTTACAAAAGAGCTGAACCCTCTATGGTTCAGGAGTAATTGGTTTTGCAAGCTCGAATAGACAGGACGGACATTTCAAATATATAAACGCAATTGTCTCATGGGACAATTGCGTTAAAAACCATTTAAATTCCAAATCTGGTGCTTTTAATCTTGCATTCTGGTAACAGAAACTGTATACAAATATATATCTATAGAAGCTGATTGATGAAAAAAATAATTAAATTAATTTTTTTTTTTCTTGTGTATGGCCTTCGGCCAAAATAAAAATGTACTTTTAAGAGTAAGTAAATTAAACTCTATTTCCAAAAAGGGACTGCAGCTGACATCGATGAGAGACGTTTGATGTTTCAGCTGCGACCCCCTTTCAAAAACGTGACACATTACAGTTGTTTTGCCATGTTGAGGAAAATGTTGTTTTTTTATTATTAATATGGGAAACAGCAAGAGTACAAAGACGAACAAATCGGTGTCAGGGGTATGAGAACCACTGCGTTTTTGAGTTGTGCTTTTGCCTGGTCACAAGCTCATGTTTTGAGCTGTGAACCACGTGGGAATTTTGTTCATTCCACGCAAGGACAGTCCAGGCCACGGTATATAACTCGTGTGTCTCGATGTGTGAGAGAGACAGACAAGGAGTTATGTTGCGGAGAGCAGTGGGGTGTTGACAAGTCACCGGTGAGAACACGAGAATACCCGAACTGTTAGAGTTGCCGTGTTGGCCGGCTGGACTGTACGCCGGGTCTAGATTGTAACTGAGAAACACGGAGATAGGTGTTAGTGAGAAGGCCCGAAGTGTACATAGTTGACAAGTGTCTATGAATGTAAATAAAGATTGCTGATGAGAAAAGGACTTGAGTTGGATTATTGTGCAACAGTTGTTGGTGTGTAAGCCTCGGGACCTAAAACCCTAGACAACGATACTCGACAATCGGGTTCAAGAATATATTAAAGATTTCAGATTGTCAGAATGTTTTTGAAGTAAAGTATATTAATTCTAAAATATTTTCGTGTCATTTAGAAAAAAAAACAACTGATAAATATAAAACTTTAAAAAACTGATCCATCTAAAAAGCTGTATAAAATTAATTACGTTTGGCTTATATTTTAAGCCAGTGAAAACAAACCAGGCTCTAAAATTCTGGCAAAGAGAAATTAAGTTTTTTACAGTTGGGTGCTGACCTCAAAAAAATACCGTTGTTATCTTAATTTTTCTGCATAGCTATGCTTTAACAGTGTCACGTTTCCTCCCCCATTCTATGTGCTATGCCAGTGTCACGTTACCTCATCCATTCTATATGTTATACCAGTGTAACGTTACCTCACACATCCTGAGTGGTATACTAGTGTCACGTTACCTCATCCATTCTATGTGCTATACCAGTGTCACGTTTCCTCCCCCATTCTATGTGCTATACCAGTGTCACGTTTCCTTCCCCATTCTATGTGCTATACCAGTGTCACGTTACCTCATCCATTCTATATGTTATACCAGTGTAACGTTACCTCACACATCCTGAGTGGTATACTAGTGTCACGTTACCTCATCCATTCTATGTGTTATACCAGTGTCACGTTTCCTCATCCATTCGATGTGCTATACCAGTGTCACGTTACCTCATCCATACTATGTACTATACCAGTGTCACGTTTCCTCATCAATTCTATATACTATACCAGTGTTACATTTCCTCACTAATTCTATGTACTATACCAGTGTCACGTTTCCTCATCCATTCCATATACTATACCAGTGTTACATTTCCTCACTCATTCAATGTACTATACCAGTGTCACGTTTCCTCATCCATACTATACCAGTGTCACGTTTCCTCATCAATTCTATATACTATACCAGTGTCACGTTTCCTCATCCATTCTATACTAGTCACACGTTTCGTCCCCCATTCTATATACTATACCAGTGTCATGTTTCCTCCCCCATTCTATATACTATACCAGTGTCACGTTTCCTCCCCCATTCTATAGATACTATACCAGTGTCACGTTTCCTCGTCCATACTATACCAATGTCACGTTTCCTCATCCATACTATACCAGCGTTACATTTCCTCATCCATTCCATATAGTATACCAGCGTTACACTTCCTCATCCATTCCATATACTATACCAGCGTTACATTTTCTCACTCCTTCTAAAGCTCACAGAAAGATCCTGATAATATGTTGAATTTGGCCTCGTGGAGGAGGAAATTGGACAACGTGTTGATCCATACAAATAAGGTTTAATTTTTAAAAAAAAACGCTTAAAAAGGTTTAATTTTGTAAGCGAATTCAGTTTAAGGTTCAGTTAAAGAATTTCATTTCCCATTAGGCCATTTTAGAATGGTGTAACTTGATAAATTTTGTTTTGCAAATATGAATTCATGTGTGCTAGGTTTCCTTTAAAAATATTAGGATAGATAAATGGGTAAATTATTGAAGAGCTATATAGATTAATTTGAAAAGTAAATAAATATTTAACGAATACATTTTTATATTAACTAATCTTATTGTACACGTAAACATTGAAAATCTGTTGAAGATTCAAGTAACTGATATACAAGTTCATTTAACCTGTGTGTTCCCGTATAAAGAATGTTTTATCACTAAAGACAGGGACGACATGACATCAAACATAATGGAGTTAGCTAATGTCAACACCACCATAGCTCTGTACCAGGCGGACTTTTTTAAATTCAGCATGACCGACCAATTGTTGCAGACTTTCACGCTGGTCAACTACGTCCTCCTCTGTGGCATCATCAGCCTCCTCGGCGTCCTTGCCAACGTCATCAACATCCTAATCTTCTTGAAGCTCGGCATCTCCGACACCACCAACATCTCGCTGCTAGGTCTCACCCTCGCCGACCTGGGCGTGGTACTGAAGCTCGTTGGCTACAGCGTGGCTTACAACTAGCTCTTCATCGACGCCGTGTCCGGCGTGGAATTCAAATACTACGACTCATACATCATCTTCGCTGGCCTTACGCCTGCTTCAGCCGCATCACCGGCCTTATGGCGGCCCTCGTTTACTTGCCGCTCAAGGTGAAATCGATCGTTTCTCCAGGCAGAATTTCTTTCACCGCCGTCAGTGCCCCCCTCTTCAACTCTACCTGCGTCGTCCGCGTTCGTTGCGTCACATCTCGACGAGACGTTCAACCCTCGCCTCAATATGACCGCCGTCGGCTTCGTCTTCTCGAACAACGCCTTTGACCTCAAGAGCGTGTCACTGACCATAAACGTCTTCCCGGTCGTGGCCATCTTCACGGACGATCATTCTAATTCGGACGTTTGTTTAAAGCTCCGAGTGAATTGGCCTGCCTCGTCTTCCCCCAAAAACATGGCGGCGACCAAGAGGGACCGCAAACTTGTCAAGCTGATTATTATCACTCATATCGTCGTGTTCATCGCGTACTTCGTCCCGGGTCGTGGTGACCCTGCACATGATGTTGGTCAACATGGTCATTGTTATATTGATCGTGTTGATCACATGCTTCGTACCTGGGGTCATTGCTCATGATGTTGGTCAAGATGGTCATTGTTATATTGATCGTGTTGATCACATGCTTCGTCTCTGGCGTCATTGCCACCTTGCTCATGATGGTGGTCAAGGAGTACAGCACTGACTGTCACAGCAGAAATATTTGCATCGCGACGTTCTCCATGCTCTTCCCTATCCGTAACATCAACTCGACTGTCACTGTCAACATTTTCATGTTTCTTGACCTCAGTTCTAAGTACAGGCGGCAAGTCTTCGATGCCATCTTAATGCTTTACCGATAAACCAGGAGAGACCAGGACATTTTGTGTTAACGAAGCAAACAGAGTGAACGATATAGGCAGGATTAGACATTGCTATACGGTGTGTTGTTGCTTAGTAGGTGGGATTGCTGACCACTGTCCTTTACGTGGTCTGAAATGTTGAACCCTAGAGATATGGACTATGTCTTTATGTGTGTCTGAGTTTTGAAGATAACGGAATGCTAGAATGTATACGTTCTCTAAAGTCCAGAATGAGGTAGCTACCATTGCTGGAATGAATACTGAAATGTTTTTTTTTTTTTGTTTTTTTTTTTTGGGGGGGGGGGGTTGTTTGTTTTTTTTAAGTTCAGCATGAAGTAGCAATGAAGTTGTGTTAGAAAGTTGGCTGATATGTGTAATAGGACTCTTAGTTTGCTGGATGAATTTTGATGATAACTTTGTATCGGCCAATTTAAGAGACAAAGAAATTAAATTGTTTACGCTAAAATAAGCACTCTCATTGCTTGAAAGTAGGGCTGCGGAAATAATCGATTAATTCCTTGATTAATCGGTAATTTTTTTATCGATTAGAATTATTTTAATCGATAAAATAGTGATTAAGATTGTGGATAATACTTTCAATAATATCACCAATTTATAAATAAATAATCAATTATTAATAATTAAAAATAGTTTCTTTTTTTCGTACAAACTTATCCTTTAAAAAAAAGAAGATTTTTAAAGTGTAACTTTAAAATATGCTGTTTTATAAGGAATTGATATCAACAATTAAACATTGTTTTTATTTAATTTACAATAACAAAATTCAAATTCATTGACATTATATTGAACTACTTATATCTAAAAAAATGTTTTTGTTACTTCCCATGAAATGTTCAGTTTAATGACGTCACATATCTTATTTTTGCTTTAATGGAAATTACCGATAGGGTAATTTTTCAAAAGTTAACGATTAATTTTAAATTAATCGATAACAGCCCTACTTGGTAGCTAGCGATATTCTAAACATTAAAAATTGCAGAAGAAAATAATTGATGCTATTTTTGGCCTCGATCAATTATTTCGTCGTCATGGTAATGAGGTTCTCTTCATACATGAGAGTAGAGGTTAGTTTTTTCTTTTTACATTTTTGAGGCATCTTTTTGAAAACTTGATCTAGAATTTAGAGATAGAAAAGTAACTAACGGAATGTACCTCTGAGCATAGTGTTGTATTTTCTGGATCATCGTTACAGCTACGTTTTACGTTACAAACAGAAATAACTTTCAAGAGCGTTTACCTTTGAAAACATAAGTGTATCTTGTGTTTTTGAAAATTATTCATTGATATGCCCAATAAACGTCGTAAATTTGTAAAATTTTTAATGTTCAAATAAAACGACAGCTTTAAAAGAATACTTAAGTTAAACAAAGAAATATCGCATGCAGTTAAAAATACACATATGATACTTAAAAAATTACAATACTATTTAAACAGAAGAAACTCTCGGTGATAAAATAAAAACCACAGTAAACGCTGTCAAATACCAGTTACAGACATCAAGATGTTTACAGTATTTATATCAGATTAAAAACATTACGTGATTTAAAAAAAGAACATGTTCATTTTTGTGCGTGTCTCCGTGCGTATTATGTTGAACGATCTTTTTCTTTAATAATTTTCTGTTGCGCTGTATGGTGCATATTATGTTGACGACACTTTTGTAAAATATATTACCGTTCTGTAAATGTAAATGCCATTTGTTGCTAATCCGTCTCGTGTTGCGCATTATGTTAAATATTTTTTATAACCCTTTTTAGTTGAGCTGTAATTTAGCAAGCAAACCATGCTTATATGAGACATAATTGAAAATTTGGATTTTTCGACTGACGTGCGATGCATATTAAAACAAACATACTTTTAGTAATTACTCATACATAGAGGATTTATGGTTAAAAAAAAATACGGGTTTAAAAAAATTATCTCTCTTCCCTGCCCTAATACTATCTGAAATACGTGAATGCCTGCTATGCTCCCGGATCTAATATCACCTAAAATTGGTAAATTTTGTCTCTGTGCCCCGATCTATATTCCATCCATTGGCATCTTTCCGTCTCGAAAGACAATGGTGCATCACCGTTGGGTTGGGTTGTATTTTCACGTGTGGCTGTTCATTCCTACCATTGAGTGATAGTATTTACCACAGCTTTTGCACACGAGGTCTATTCTTCCCAATATTTTGATAGTTTCCCTAGCTCTTTAGTCTGTTGCCTCCTCAACACTTCGCCCCTCCTGACGCCCTCTTTTACGACTGTGCGCTACATAGATCGATCTTCCGCCTTTCACTCCCAGCCGTGTGTGCGTATTGTGCCTGCTTTGATGTCCCTTTGGCAGACGTAGGCTACTTGTTTTCCTCTTTTCCGATGACAGTACACCATATAGGAGGTCCTTAGTGCTGTCATTATGACTCATTTCTTTTACATGTCCTAGCCATCATAAGCGTCTTTCACCAAGTATTGAGAACATTCTTTGGGTATTAGCCCGCAACAGGACTATTAGGCTATTTGTTCTTCCATTTAATGCCCAGAACGCCAGACAGGCAACTCAAATAAAAGCTATTAAGCTTGCGCTAATGAGATATATATGTTGTCCATGTCTCGCTCCCGAATAGACACGTCCTCATGACGCAGGCTCGTTAAACACACAGTTTGGAAAAGACTACACAAAATTGGCAGGTAAAATGCAGAGAGCAAAAGATGACACTATAGATGTATTGCCTTTGAAGCTCGTACGAGAGCCTTTTATTTAGTCAGTTGCATCGGGCTTTTCCAAATCTTAGAAAAATTGGGTGTTCCTTACAGCTAACTCGGCGTCATAAGACAATTTCATGAAATTATGCAGGGCTTAGAGCAGATTGATGGAGGTTCGTCAGAACCTTACGAGTCAGCAGCGGAGTTTAACAACGTTGTGTGCTCGCACCAACTCTATTAGCAATATTCTTCTCTGTACTGCTTCCATACGCATTCTAAGATAGCAGTGTTGGAATCTGATTACACATCAGAATTGATGGAGGATTTGTTAACACTGCGCGCCCCCGAGCCCAACTGAAAATCCTACATGTGGAAGAAATCAGCAGTCCCGAGCCTGCGCTCTTCATGGGGCTTCCCGGAAAACCCCCCCCCCAGCCCTCTGGCCCCCTAAGGGGTGCGAAGGCTGGGAAGCCCCCCCGGAACTAAAAACGACAGATGTCCTAATTCGTGAGCTACTGGTGGTGTGGCACTGATAGCACGCACAGAAAATGGGTTGAAAAGCCTCGTGTAAAGCTTCTCCAATGCCTGCAAAGAATTTGGTCTGCAAACAAGCTTGAAAAAGACAAACATCATGGCCAAATACACTCGACCTCCTCCTATCATCAATATCGACAATGAAAACTTGGAGGTTGTGGACAACTTCACCTACGTGGGGTCCAAGGTCTCCAATACACTATTAACCGAACACGAAATAAACAGTAGAATTGGCAAGGCAGCTGCCACAATGGCTAATCTAAACAACACAACGATTTATAATGCCCTGGATTGCTTGAATGTTTGTTATCTGCTTCGAAAAAGCACGTCATGAAAAATAAATGAAAAAATAAATATTACTGTGGAGGATTTATGGTAAAAAAAAACAACTACGGGTTTAAAAAATTATCTCTCTTCCCTGCCCTAATACTCTCTGAAATACGTGCATACGAGGTATACGTGCTAAACCAATTCCAGAGACCCAAACGTATACCAAAATCGACTTATACCAAACATATTTTTATTATTAGAAATAGAGAAGAAAGGATTAATCCTTTCTCATGAAAAAATTGTTTTACATAATTATTCATTTAATGACTTTATTGTAAACAATAATCTAAGTACTGCTTAATATCAAAATACATAAGAAGAAAGAACTTGCAAAAATATTATTCTGTTTCCCTGTTATCAACACCAAAAGCATTTCTTTTCAACAAGCTGTAATGTACCTGATCTTTGTTTTGTTACCGATTTTACCCCATTTCCCCATTTTACCAAGTATTTGTTTTTAACAATCATAGAAATCGTCATTCTTGGCATGCTTCAATAAAGTTGCGCGACAATCACGCAAATTTCGTCCATATAACTTTTTTTTAAAACTCTAAATTGCTCCTAACCATTTTTTATTGGCCCCTCCATTTACCTTCTTAGAACTCATAAATCATAAGTGAGTTTACTTTAAACAATTACGTGAAAATCTAAATCCCGTGACCATTTAGGGACAATGCGGGAATCGTTTACTGTATGGTAGCAACTGCTTTGCAAGGTATGCTGTAATCTCACGGTGTCCTATGATCTCCAGTTGTGCTGTTATCTCACAGTGTTGTGAGCTCACGGTGTACTGTAACTTCACAGTGTGTTGTGATCTCACGGTGAACTGTAACTTTACAGTGTGTTGTGAGCTCACGGTGAACTGTAACTTCACAGTGTGTTGTGAGCTCACGGTGAACTGTAACTTCACAGTGTGTTGTGAGCTCACGGTGAACTGTAACTTCACAGTGTGTTGTGATCTCACGGTGAACTGTAACTTCACGGTGTGTTGTGAGCTCACGGTGTGCTGTTATCACTACATACTAGGCATGAGCGATGTTTCATTTCGACACATATCTTATCTTATATGCTACAGACGCTCCTTCTGTACAGAAGATTATTGCGTCCTACGTATTTCTATGGTTTGTGTTTAGTCCTGTATTTTTATTAGAGTTTTAAATGATGATAAAGTGTTGGCTTTCCTGGTTCCTTCAGGCAACCCATTCCACACTCGAACACCCGACGGAAAGAAAGAAAACGTATATGTGTTTGTTCTTGCATATGGAATAAGAAAGGTGTTTTTATCTTTATGTTTATTTGAGGGTTGTATTAAGTTATCTTTGAGTTGCATTTCTAAATTAGAATTAATTGCCTTATGTATAATTACTAATTTACTCTTGGTTCTTCTATCCTCTAGTGTTTCAAGGTTTAATGATTTAACTAATGGTGTTAATCTTGTCAATTTAGATTATTCCCCTGTAATGAATATGGCAGCTCTTTTTTGGATTTGTTCTAACTTATCAATATTTTCATTGGTGGATGGGTCCCATACAGAAGATGCATATTCTAGTATAGGTCTCACCAGACTGAGGTAGCAATTTAGTTTTATATCTTTGTTACATTTTTAAAAGTTTCTTTTTATAAGGAGCTGTCCTTAGATGATATCACTCACAAAGGGGAAAGAGGGCCACACATTTGTGACGAGAGTCAAGGGTGTTTCAAACAGTTACGTCAGATCTAACCACGCAGCTTTAAATAAAATCTTCACTTAAATTTTGGATTGCTTGCCGTGTGTTACGATACTTGAGTGCCTCCGAACACTTAACTAATAATAGATACTTAAATGACAAAAGAGGATTTGAAACATGATCATTTTCAAATAGAAAATACAGCTTTTATTAAGAGTAGGTGCAAACTTTGTGACGTGACAATTGAGAGAGGGGCTAAGTTTGAGTGATAACGTGTGACGAGGTGTGAGAGAGAATTGACCTAAATCGCACGAAAGCACTTATTGACAACCTATGAAAAGAATTCGTAATCAAAACAAAGGTCGCATACCAGGCAAAATGTTTTACCTAAAACAGAACGTATACCAAGTTGAACTTATATCAAAGCAGAAGTATACCGAGGTTCACTGTATACAAATTTCAACTTTTGTAAGTCACAAAATGACTATTACATCGTTTTCTTAACTTTAAAATTCACATATTTAACTTAACATGTAAACTAAATAGATGCACAGTACATAGTAATTAATTATGTACAAAAACATTTTTTTTTAAAAAAATGGTAATGTTAAAGCGTAAATCATTTTATGTGTTTTATAAAAAAAATATTGGACATCTAAGATATTTTTAAAAAATTTCACACACCTAATAAATGTTATAAAAATGTAGCACATTCAAAATATAGTAAAAATTAAAGACATGGAACATATAATTTGAAACTTCTGTTTACTTTATAAACACTGAACATCTAATAATACGATGTAAAAAAATGCTTGTCTAACAAAGTATATCATGATGTATGAAATATTTAAGAGCTGCAAAATTATGTTCCAACAGATTACATGGGGGAACATTGACGAAAACGTTGATTTAGAGAACAGGAGATAGTGACGCATGATGTTTTATATACATTTAATTCATCCCTTCTTTTCTACACTCATACGATCCATGGCTTGCTACTACGGTAGCATTGGAGAAACGGACAAGAGATTGACGGTGATGAACAGCGAAACTCAATCCCTCTCTCACTTTTCCTTCCTCTCAATCTCTCTCTCTCCATCTCCCTCCCTACGAATCTCATCCTCTCTCTCTCTCCATCTCCCTCCCTACGAATCTCAACCTCTTTCTCTCCATCTCCCTTCCTACGAATCTCAACCTCTATCTCTCTCCATCTCCCTTCCTACGAATCTCATCCTCTCTCTCTCTCCATCTTCCTTCCTACGAATCTAAACCTCTCTCTCTCCATCTTCCTTCCTACGAATCTCAACCTCTCTGACAACGATGACATTAAGTGAACACCAAAGTGAGGAGAAATAATTTTTATCTAAGTTATCTCTGTCCCCCCCCCCCCAATCCTTGAACTTAAAGACGTAAAGAGTGACGACCAAAAACCAAAAACTTGAGTTTCTTGTTGTCTAGGTCAACAATTCCCAGACGTAGCATTGATTGTCTCAGATGTTTGGATGGCAGAGTTCTTTTCATGGTCAGAAATATCAAGTCTATTGGTCTCCTGTAGTCTGCATATATAATGAACTAAACACATTTAACCTATGAGTGAAGAATACACGAATAAATCATTTTGTTTACTGTCACGAATTAGGGGCCGTCCAAAAAGTACGTCACGCTTTTTTTGACAATATTTACTCCCCCCCCCCCTCACCCCTGTCACAAATCTCGGGACACCCTTGAATTATGTCACACTTTCAAAACAAAAAAACACTATTTTTTAAGAATATACTAAAAATTAAATATGAAACACCTTGACGTCACACTTGGTCGCAACTCCCTCCTCCGTCTCAAACTGTCATATTTTCTTACACCACTATATTATGCCCCCCTCCTGAAGCGTGACGTACTTTATGGACGGTCCCTTACAATTGTTCCTTTCTGACTTATGAGTTGCGCACGGTGGTGCGTTTGGTGGTCGTTTTAGTGTTATAAAAGTTATTGGTTAGTCGGTTCGAAAGCGTGCACAAGTAATAGTTTTTGTTGACGTCATTAGAATGTGTGTAGGAGTTTGGAGAGTTTTTGTGTAGACGGTTGTTATGACAATGAGGTACACCATTAAAGTTAAAGTATGTTTCTGTAAGCAGCTTTGTTATTTCTTGTATAATAGCAATCTTATGAATCTTGACGCAAGCGGTCCAGAAAAAATGATTTTGACACTTATAACATTTAGAATTTTAAGCAGACCATACAAAGAATTTGAAGCTATAAATGTTGAAAAGGGCTTCTAAAGCATTTGAATGAGTGTTGATACAAAACATTATTTAAATACTTTTTTGTTTGATAGTGGTTTTTAACCTTAGAGAAACAAGTCGCCTAGTCTAGCAGGGATTATATAGGAGCATACAAGAAAATTTTCATTCCTTTTTTACACGTTTTTGAGTCTTAGTAGTCTCCCCTCTCTTAAAGTCCCGCCACTTGCTGTACATGACGTGTATCGTGTAGATCATGGGGTTGATGGCCGCGTTGAGTGGCATGACAAAAACGACCAACCAGGCGTAGGTGTCTGGACTGAGCTCGTGATCTGTCAACGCCAGAAAACCTAAGACACAGATGGGAAACCAGCACAGGAAGTTAGACAATACGACCAAAAATAGTTGCTTAGCAATGTTTATTTCCTGAACCCTCCTTGCAACACTCTGGACATTGGTCATTTGAAAAATGTGTCTGGACGATATCAAATGGAAGATTAAGATCTGGCCACAAGCGATAAAAATAAACATAATAAAATTGACACCAATAAAAATTCCAAATGAGTAATGCCAGCCACGATATCCGCTAATGCCCAGAGGTAAGCCCAAACACATCCCATTGGATGAGTAAATTATCCACTCTGGATACATGAGTGGAACCGACGCCAGAATGAAACCAATGATCCAGACAAAAAGAACGCATAATACCAGACCCAATTTTGTAAATCTGTGATCACCAAGTGGAAAACTAATGACCAGATATCTGTCCAGCGTGATGAGAAACACAAAGAAAGTTGAGGTTTCACTGGACAGTGTGGACAGAAAGCCAGCAGCCTGACACAAGGAACTGTGGCGCCAATCACTTTCATGAAGTACATACTTGTCTCTGTAACGGACATCAGTAGTGGCTCAGATTGGTTACAAATACACTGTAACCCTTCTTGAAGACGCCCATGTCATAAAATAACCGGTAGGTGACGACGATGATGTTCCCAGCCAATGACACGCCTGCCACCAACCACAGAAGTGAACGTTTCAATACATCACTCAGGAGATCTTCACATGTAGAGAATGCTTCTGGAGGTGCGTGACACGCGTGTCGAGGTGTGCCGACACCTGAAATTTGTGGACAGCAAAATTTAAAGTTGTCTACGTACAGATCTGAAATGACGGAGACTGATTTTAAAATTATTGTTATATTCTCTGAGCTAAGAAATGTTTTTTTTAGATTAAAATATTCTAGCCGCTTGAGAAATATCAGTGAACCAATCTGTACAATATTTGTTTGGAAGAGATTTAATGATCTAATGGACTGAAAATCTTCTATACCTCTCAATTCAAAAACAGAAATGTTCGTAAAAGATAAATCAAGTGTGTGTATATAATTAGGCCAGATACTGTCTTCGTAAATTTTTGAAAGGAGTTTATTATTTGACAAATTCAAAAATCTTAAGTTAAATAAATTATGTAGCGGTCCATAGGCAAGTATTTCTCTTATTTTATTATAGCTCAGATTTAGGAGGTAAACATTTTTGAATAGATAAGCAATCTTGGATATAATTCTGTGTAGATATTCAATGTTACAGTTGGAAGCGTGGATCTCAAGCAAGTCTGGTAAAATAATTGGTTCTTCTACTTTGGAAAGGTCGACACCGGACAGGTTTAAATATTTTGTTCTGAGATCAAATAAATTGACTAAGTTTAACGCTGGAACTAATGAGTGATTAGCAACCCAGACAGCCTGCCCATTGCAATCAAATCCAGGTGGACATGTCATGGTACAAAAAGCTTCGTCCTTATCGTAGGGACATTGGGGTACGCCGTCACAAATATTGACTCGGTGGATAAAATTATTTGATGTCAGGCATTTAAAAATTGTTTCTATTCGTAAAAGTCTTTGATACAACTCAATGATTTCATCTTCTCCGTAAGGACAGTCGTTTTGTTTATCTAGAAAATTATACACGGGAACACAGTAACTGTTTGGGCACTTAAGAAATCCTTCTGGACATTGAAATGTTCTACAGTCTCTCAGATGTCGGTTGTTGTGGCAGCCTGTTGTACTCCCGTCACTGCCTCTCAGATGTCGGTTGTTGTGGCAGCCTGTTGTACTCCCGTCACTGCCTCTCAGATGTTGGTTGTTGTGGCAGCCTGTTGTACACCCGTCACTGCCTCTCAGATATAAACATTTTGGAGCCCACTGTTCATTTTTTGTGTCGACATAAAAAGTTTTTCCCTATCGAGAGTTTTCGATGTTTAAATCACAGAAAGTTATTTCATTTTGGAAGTGAACAAACCCAGAACATTGACCTTTACAAGGATATGATACATTTAAATACCAGTTTCTATTGGTTCCTATAAATAGATGACATTTTTCACGATCACGTGATAACCAATGACTTGGGACACACGTACCATCCTCACATTGTCTGCCCAGACATCCGTCACAGCCTTGCTCATCGCTGTTATCTGAACAATCTTGGATCATGTTGCACTGTGCTTCTAAAGGGATTGTGGTTATATTGTTTTTAAAAGTATTTGGAATAATACACAACTTATGTAACTGATATGTGTTTAAGGATAATGTTGGACAATATTGCTCATCTCTTCCATTATCGCAGTCTCTATTTCCATCACACACAAAACTGTAAAAAAAACATTTTGTTTTCTTCATTATTACAGTGAAATAATTCTTCAACGTTGTATAACTTCAAACCGTAAAGTTGCTGTAAATGATCTACCATTTTACGCTTGCTTCCAATTTGTGTTGTTGGTTCTGTGGCTAATATCCTATCGATCTGTTCAGCAGCATAAAAAATATTTTACTTTCTATTTCACACACAAATATTTCAGAAATAGGTTGATCACAATTGACAGCATTCCATTTAATTTCATCCGTCTGATTTCTACCATTAAAAAGAAAGGTAATTGCGACACAACTTTTTCTTGTGTCTTCACTACGTTTTAAATTCACCTCTAAGTTAAAAGGTCTTGAATTTAACCACATGAATTTATTTTGCTGAAGTACTCGTTTTTTAAGGAGGCCGACGCTAAGGACTACAGTATTCGTTATCAGAGTCATACTGGGATCATCTGTTTTACTTGTGATGTTTTGTAAAAATTCTTTAAGAAACTGTAACTCATCGTGCGTCTCGATTGCAGGCAAAGACGACAATTCGGATTTGCAAATTGTGTACGCCTTTGTCCAGGAGATTAAAGTGTCCAGTAGTTCAATCCTATAGGATGATTGCCTTTGACCTGACCAGAAATGTTTGGTCCAGCACCTGGTGCAGTTTCCACATAGCTCCGAAATAACTGGATTATATGAGGTGAAGTCATCCTCAGAGTGGATATGGACGGATCGATCTCTGCCGTATGTGCTTGTAGTATTAGTAGTATTTAATTTGGTGTATACATAGAAATGTTTATCGAAAACGATGATTAATCTTATTACAGAGTTATTGTTAGAATGTGCATCACTTAATTTATAAGTTTCTCCACAGTTTCCATGACAATATGAAAGAAATGCACAATAAAAATGTTACCTTTTACGTTTCCGTTAACAAATCTATCTAAATGTTGAAAGGTCAAAGAAAGATTTGATTTATCTATAGGAATTTGTTTATAGTCATATGAGATAACATATTCTTGATCGATTTTTTCAAAGGCAGACATGAGCTCCTCTGATGACGTCAAACTTGTTAGATTAAATAACGTTTTCTCTTGGAACGGATCCAACAGACTCACGTCCAGAGTTTTTATTAGGCCATCCTTGACCTTGGAGATGAAATAAGAAGCGATGTTCTTTATCCGGGTCACTCTCAAACTGGGTTCACGGCGCACGTCCACCAGCAGTAACAATTTGGTGTAGTTTGCATCACATTGTGGTTCTGTTGAGACGGTCTCAGCAAGTACAACTGAGGAAACACGAGAAAATATTTTTCAAATTTCATCAGCTTGAGATTTAATGAATTGAAAAGCAACACAAAATGAAACTGATTGTATTTAAGAAAAAAATTTAGGTAGGTAATTTTTTACTAAGAATATTTCTTAGAAAAACAAAACAAACCGGTCCTCTTCTGTCTACTCTACGATAAAATCACGTCCATTTAAAAAGAAGTTTTTACAAATGTAATAAAGATATAAAACTAAAATGCTACCTAACCCTGGTGAATCCTATACTAGAATATGCATCTTCCGTATGGGACCCATCCACCAAAGAAAATATTGATAAACTAGAACAAATTCACAATTGAGCAGCCAAATTCATTACAAGAGTATCACCATTAGTTAAATCATTAAACCTTGAGAAACTAGAGGATTGAAGAATCAAGACTAAATTAGAAATAATACACAAAGCAATAAACTCCATTTTAGAAATACAACTCAAAGATAACTTAATACAACCCTCAGATAGACATAAGGATAAAAACACCTTTCTTATCCCGTATGCAAGAACTGGTATTCCTGACTAGTATACGAGCGTGAAAAGGGTTGCCTGAAGAAACCACGAAAGCCAAAACTTTATCACCATTTAAAACTCTATTAAGAATACAGTACTAAACTCAAACCATAGATATACGTAGGACACAATAATCTTCTGTACACATGGAGCGTCTGTAATACATAAGATACAATTTAATGTTAATCAAATTAATTATTATTCCACTTTCACATTATGGTTAACAAATTTATTCTTATTACTTATTGACATTACGGTCAACAAATGTATCTGTATTTCACGTTCACAATATTATTATGGTCATCAAAACTATCCATATGTTCCTCAACCTTTTGTCCTCAACTAATAACTGCCTCTCATTTTTGTTATTACTCCATATTTATGAGAATGTTCTTCATTAATATTTTCCCTTAAAATTTTCAAATTATCCCCAATCTTTAACGGCATCAAGCCCCTCTTACAATATTAATCATGTCCCCATTGTGATAGAAGCGATTAGCTCTACTCAAATTTTAGCACAACACACCTATTAATTAAACGACCGGGTGTATATGGTTTTAAGTGATACATATACTGTTAGCTAGACCCCAGCAATACTTACACAGTAACGACAAGGTAATCCATGCGAGTGGAGTCATACCGACGTTAACGTACTTTAGTTGTTTGACCTGTAACAACACAGGAATTGTGTGCTCATGACGTAGTTGAAATGAAATGAGACGACATATTGCCAAGTCTTATTTACAACTAGAATTTTAATTGGGTGAGATTAGCTGTTTTATTCATTCCTACCTGTCTTCAATAATTGACAGTTTGTTTGTTTTCTATTGGGACAACAACTAGGAGTGCCTGGATGTAGGCGCTGGTTACTGATTTTAAAAAAGGATGGAAATCTTTGAGTTAAACAATGAAATAGGAATTATTAAATCATGGAAAGTTTATATTAACCACCTATCATCGGCGTTTATATTTACACATTCTTAAAATGCATCCAGTAGATATGTTATTCATTCTTTCACTTACTAAAGTTGATCATATAATTGTCATCTATTATAATCTAAGTCTAACATTGAAATCTAGTAGCAGCTATGTAAATTCCAAATACAATGACCAACGTGAATGTATTTTAACCAACAATGCATGACACCAATTTAAGCCACGAAAATATAGGTTTCCCATGCAAAAACAAATGTGTAGTTAATAAATTAAATCATCATAGTGTAAATCGTAATTTTAACATTAATTTTAAATGTGACATTCAATAACAGGCTTGTAATTTAAAACAAAAATAAGTATACTAGCTAAAATACCCGACTTCCTCTGAGTCTGCCTCGTATATTCATTTTTGTAACCCAACTATTAAGAACGCATTCAATAATGGAAAACCATTCTACGTCAACTCATTTTCACCCCAAATTTTTCTTTTATTTTTGTCGTTGTTGAGATTACTTACGATATCATGCTACCGTTGAAAAAATTAATCCTATTGGAAATTAAATCCCTTTCCCCCAAAAATACCACCTTGATGGTATCATATAGCTCAGTATTATGCCGTTGCTTAAGGTTCCCGTTTATTTTGCTAACAGCTGTTAATTTATTTAAAGCAAAGTTATTAAAGATACGTTTTTCCAAAATAAAAACATATTGTGGAGATTGAGGAGCAGTTAGGGTAATTAGCAATCAAAGACTAACCGCCACAAACTGGAGCCGTCCGAGGTCCCTTGATGTGGGGACGTAGGGCCAGTCAAACGAGACACAAAAGACAAGCCAAGAACTGGCCGGGACTGATAGTCTGCTGAACATAACAAAGAGGTGTGAAAAGCTAGGTCTGTTTGATTAGGTAAACAAAGGGTAGCGCTGCCAGATAAGATTAG
Organism: Radix auricularia; assembly: GCA_002072015.1. Taxonomy (NCBI): domain Eukaryota; kingdom Metazoa; phylum Mollusca; class Gastropoda; family Lymnaeidae; genus Radix; species Radix auricularia. The sequence continues at coordinate 335,360 of MUZC01004546.1, read as the reverse complement.
CATTAGATGGGAGTATAACCAGACACGCACGACTAGACACAGGGGGGGTTAGTTGTTTTGTACAGTTGTACAGTTATTTTGGAATGGTACACAGTGGACGAAGAAGGACTGGTAGACATCGTCACCATACTTAATAGCCAAAATAGCTATTGATTAGTCAATCTTGGTGTATTAATTATTTGTGGTAATTAATTTTTTATCAACCTAATTCCTAAAAAGGTCCTCTCACAGCTTGTTTTATTGATGAAATTTGTTAGCAATGGCCCAATTGATGACATTGTATTAGACAGGGTAACTCCAATCGCAATTGTATCTTTTTAAACTTAAATAAATCGAGTTTGGGATTTCGTATATGGAGCCGTTCATAAATGACGACACGCACTTCAGGCTTTCAGGTACGTCACACAAGAGTTGTAAATATAATGTCATCAATGGATGAGATTCGTTCACATTGTTGCATTCTCTTGTGGAATTTATAAACTAATGAAAAAGACAAGGCTACCGCTATCGGGCTCTTTTACCAAAGGGTCGGTAAACAGTCTAAAATTATCTAATTTGGGGTAAAAATAAACTCTTCTGGATTAATGCTTAATATACCGATAATTTTGTTCTGTTCAGATATTTGCAAATGTTTCTGATTTTGCATTCATTACCCTTGAGTGGGGCTAATATAAAACTCAACTTGATTAGAAATGGAAGCCCTTAAAATCAGAATAAAAATCAGCTTTAAAGTCAAGTCACGTGACTAAAATTTACGCCTATTACAACTGCTGATAAAATAGTGGTTTGATTGAGGCAGGCATGAAAGTTTGCGTGCAAGGATTGACGTGTGGCCTAAAAATTTAGTGACTTTCAATTTTATATAGCTCACCTAAGAAAAACACTATATTTCGACCCCAGCCATTCATTAGTAAACAATTAAAATATCATTTTCGCCAACTATCGTCGTGATAGCGCAATCAATATCTGCCCAAGATTTAATGCTTCTACCTACACGGGAAGTTGTAGAATTAGTAGTAGTGATGAGTGAGTCAGTGGAAGGCTTTAGCTTTTATTAGTAAAGACTAGCAAAATACCCGCGCTTCAAAACCAACATATAGAATTTTAGTTATCGTTGAAAACCCAGTAATACCAGTTCAAAACAAAAATTGATTTTAATCTAGATTATGGTGGATATACTAAATATATTAAATTCACTGCCCTTTTCTGTCTTTTGTATCCCCATGGAAAATCTAAAGAATAAATGAAAGAATTCTCATAATCCTATCGACCTGATAATTTAATTTTTCTTTTGCCCGTTAGCATTGAAACATTGCGGGAGTGTATTCTAAACTTCCAAAAGTTTCATGCTCATACGTAAACGGACAATTGGAGAATTAGTGATGTATCAGTTTTAATATAAGACAAAAACTACATTTGGGCCCCCGGCCCCCAAGTGTTTTATAATTTTATATTTGTTTGCCTGTTAGCATCGCGGGAGGAAACTAAAAAACTCCCCAAAGTTGTATCCTTCTATATATACAGGAAAACGAACAATATTGATATATCAACTGCATTTGGGTCCCTGGTCCCAAGTTTATGATAATCTAAATATTGGCCAACTTCCTAAAGTTTCATACTTGTACCTACACGGAAAAAAGGAGAATTAGGGATTTCTGTTTTTATATAGCTCAGAAAAAAGTACAATTTGGCCCCAGGCCCTCAATGAGTGGTTATTGTAAAAAAATTATTTTAACTAGTTATCGTTGTGAGAGTGTACTCAATAACTTCCCAAATATTCTTGCTCCTGCCTACACGGGAAGTTGGAGATTTGATGATGAATATGTTTAATATAGCTCATATTAGGGGAAAATATATTTGGGCCCCGGTCCCCTGTGAGTAATAGTTTTAGATTACCATTACGGGGGTTTAGTCAATAGCCTCCTAAATTGTCATGCTTTTAACGATGTGGAAAACTTGAGAATTAGTAATGATTCAGTTTTTATAAGGTAATATAAAGAAAACCTTATTTGGGCCCTACGGCCCTGCATGAGTAAGAATGTTAATATTTTTTCAACAGTTATTGTTCTTAGACTGTACTCAACAACTCCCCCAAAATTTTATGCATCTACCTACCCGTAAAATTGAACAATTTGTGATTTTCAATGTTTATAAGGCTCATTTATGGAAATAAAACTACATTTGGACCCCGGACTGTAGTGAGTGGGAATTTTAAAATTCTTATGCTCCAATTATCGTCAAGAGTGTGTGTTTAATAACTTTTTTAAGTTTCATAATTTTATCTACACGTAAAATAGTAAATTAGTGATGAGCCATCAGTAAGTCATAAATTAAATATATTTTTCGCCTGTTACCACTTCGAGAGTGTACTCAACAACTTCCCAAAGCTTCATGTGTTCTACCTACACCGAAAATAGGTGAATTAGTGATTTAAAGTTTTATACAGCTCAAATCAGAAAAAAAACTATATTTGGTCCGATAGCTACTCGGGAAATAGGAGCATTAATGATTTTAAAATTGTATAAAGCTCATATAAGGAAAAACAAACTTTTTTGGATGTAAGTTTTCAAATTATTTAACGCAATTTATCATCGCACATGGCTACTTAACTATTTCACAAAGTTTTATGCTTCTACCTACGTTATAATTTGGAGAACTAGTGAGTGAGTCAGTGAGGGCTTTGGATTATATTAGTATAGATTACAATACCTTAAGACTTAAGGTGTATATGTGTACAATTATGTTAATACAAGTTTTTTAGGTAAATGTCAAAAATGACTGAAGAATTAAAAATAAATGTATTTCAACTGACACTGTCCCTTTTGCCCGAAAAGCGCATAGTATATAATCAGGAAAAGTAGAGACAAAGATATTAAAAATGAAAATATTTTTATTAGAATATTCAAGCTTTACAATTTTTATATTTTTGTGAAACTTTGATCTTTAAAAACATCAAAAAAACCAACACACAATCAACACTCAAGACTCTAATGAAATATCGAGACTAGACATTGACCATGAATTAATGCAAGACAGAATAATCTTTTGTATATCTGGAGCGTCTGTAATGTTTGAGATAAGGTACAGAATTGTATACTGACACATCACGTGGGATAAATTTTGCTTTACCCTGCCATCCGCACAGACCTGCCTGGCTGACATTTAAGGAACTATTAAGTGGTTCAAAATTGTATCGTCTGCGACGGTCGGTTAGAGGCACATAACAGAGGCTACACTGGGGTGGGTGCTAATGGTGTCACCCATCACGACTTACTAAATAGAGGTCCTCCGGGTCTGCCAGCTACAAATCACACAAACATACACATTGTTACATTTTGATGTTACCCCTTGTGATGGGGAATGTAATAATTTCCACTAGATCAATGTCTTATTCTTGACTCTGTGGCTTAGTGAGGGGTGAAGGTGTGGAGGAGCTACTTTTGTCCCTGCGCACCATAGGTAATGGAAATGTTGAGATGTTAAGCACCATTTATTGCTTTAAATCTTTAGTTTCTAAACCGCTCGACATGGATTAAAAATGAAAGCACCTACAAGTTATATGTCCACAAGTCTGGGGTGTATGGGGTGCTAAGGAGGGGTAGTACCTCTGGTGGGGGGACACGTCGTACTCTCTAGGGGGTAGTTCTCCCACTCTTGGTCCCCACTTGACACTCAGCTCTCATCAGTGGCTCCTAGAAACTATAGCGTGCGCAGTGGCCACATCCCGGATAACAGCTTCAACTGGCTGGCTAAACCTGGTGAGGGTAGCCGTGGGTCCCAAACCCCTGGTGATCTAGGTATGTCTACCTGTGCACGTGAAGACTTGACTCGATGGACTGAGCGGAGGAACCACTAGATGGTCAACGGTCAAGAAGGCGAGTCTCAGCCAAGTGTGGTGGAACGCTAAGGGCATGACAAGACAGACAGGACATCATGGTCATCCACTGCACCCGTCTCCATCACCAGCCGTCTCGACTCTGTCGTGCCTCTGAATCATGATGGTCTCGGGCGAGAGAGTGAGATCGACAAACTGCGCAACTCTTTCTCACTTAAATCCAAGTCACCGCGCAAGTCACTTTTTTCATCCATCCCATCCCATAACTCACCTCACCACCAAGTCCTGTGGCGACAGGCAAGCGACGAAGCGGCAGGTGTGGGTACACTGGGAGCTGTAGCCGCGACCCTGCACACAGGCGGCCCAGGACATTGGGTCGTTCTTCACCGACACGGAGCAGAGGTGGAGTCCGGCAGCCCCCTGGGTGACTGAGCAGCCCTTTTTAGGAATGCACTGCTCACCTCCATGGTATGAGGAAGGGGCTAGAAAACGTGCCCTAAACATTGCCTGCTCCAGCCTTCCCTAGCCATCTTACCGCGGCTGGTGGGGACCCTATACCAGCGGTCGAAATATAAAAAAAAATTGAGGATAGTTCCTCTCACATTGGGCGCATGGAATGTGCGCACCCTCCTGGACAGAGATGATGCAAATAGACCTCAGAGGAGAACAGCCCTGATTGGTAAAGAACTCGCCAGGTATAATATAGACATCGCAGCCCTGAGCGAGACAAGGCTTGCCGGCGAAGGTGAGCTCTGTAAAAAAGGCTCCAGCTACACATTCTTCTGGAGTGGCAGACCCAACGACGAGCGGCGTGAAGCAGGAGTTGGCTTTGCGGTGAGGACAAACCTTGTCGGAAAAAAGGCTGGACTACTCAATGTACTGAATGACAGGCTCATGACCATGAAACTTCCACTTTTAGCTGGTAAGAAGCATGTCACCTTCATCAGTGCATACGCCCCAACCATGACCAACCCAGATGAAGTCAAGGCAAAATTTTACGAAGAACTTCACACACTTATTGCCGACGTTCTAAAGGAGGACAAGCTCATCTTGCTAGGTGACTTCAACGCAAGAGTTGGCAAGGACTACTGTTCCTGGGAGGGAGTACTTGGACACCATGGAGTGGGCCAATGCAACAGCAATGGCCTTCTTCTGCTTCGGACTTGTGCTGAACATGAACTGCTAATCACCAACACGATCTTCCGCCTCCCTACCTGCAATAGCACATCATGGATGCATCCCCGCTCGAAGCACTGGCATCTTATTGACTATGTCATCGTTAGGAAGAGGGACAGACAGGATGTAAGAGTGACCAAGTCCATGTGCGGTGCTGAATGCTGGACAGACTACCGCCTCATCCTCTCCAAGCTCAACATTCGTATTCAGCCTAAACGGCACCCGCAAGGGAAGGCCTCCAAAGGGCTGAATGTTGCCAAGCTGAAGACCACTAGTGGCAAGCAGTCATTCGTGATTGCTCTGGAGGAGCGCTTGAGATCCACCTCTCCGGAAAACCAGAACGTGGGGGCAGATTGGACATCGCTTAGAGAACTGATTTACACCTCAGCTACAGAGACCCTGGGGCCCCAGACCAGAAAAAACAAGGACTGGTTTGACGAGAATTGCGAAGTCATCAAGCAGTTACTGGATGAGAAACACCAACTCCACCTAGCTTACCTCAATAACCCAAAGTCCACTTCAAGGATAGAAGCATTCAACAACATACGTAGAACTGTACAGCAGAAACTCCGTCAGATGCAGGACGATTGGCTCAGCAAAAAAGCTGATGAGATCCAATGCTATGCAGACAGGCGTGATTATAAGAATTTCTATGAAGCCTTGAGAGAAGTGTATGGCCCAATGTCCTCAGGCTCAAATCCACTTCTCAGCGAAGACGGCAACACGCTCATCTCGGACAAAGGGAAGATCTTGGAGAGGTGGGCTGAACATTTTAACAACATCCTTAATCGCTCGTCGGCAATCAATGAAGAAGCCATCAATCGTCTCCCCCAAGTGCCAACAAACAAGGCACTGGATGACCCACCAACCTTGCTCGAGACCCAGAAAGCAATCTGTCTACTTTCAATTGGCAAAGCACATGGTTCAGATGCCATACCAGCTGAGGTATACAAGCAAGGGGGACCAGCCCTAACTGAAAGGCTACACCAGCTATTTCTCTTGATATGGGAGCAAGAGAGGATCCCGCGGGATTTCAAAGATGCATCCATTGTATATCTTTATAAAGGAAAGGGAAATAGACTGGTTTGTGACAACCACAGTGGCATATCCCTGCTTTCTACCACAGGAAAGATCCTAGCCAGAATCCTGCTAAAACGCCTTACAGCTCATCTTGACCAAGGACTCCTGCCTAAAAGCCAGTGTGGCTTCCGAAGATAGCGAGGAACCATCGACATGGTTTATGCTGCCAGGCAACTGCAAGAGAAATGCCAGGAGCAGAACTCTGACCTTTTCTCCACCTATGTTGACTTAACCAAGGCATTCGACACAGTTGGCAGAGAGGGTTTGTGGAAGATCATGGAGAAGTATGGTTGCCCAAGCAAATTCATTTCCTTGGTTCAACAATTCCACGAAGGCATGCAGGCCAGAGTCCAGGACAGAGGAGAGTCATATGACCCTTTTCCTGTCACAAACGGTGTCAAGCAGGGATGCGTCCTGGCTCCAACGCTATTCAGCATCATGTTTTCTGCCATAATGAAAGAGGCCTTCAGAAACGAAGATGTTGGTGTTAAGCTGAGGTACCGTACGGATGGCAAACTGTTCAACCTTCGGAGGCTTCTGGCAAAAACCAAGGTCAGGACAGACACAATCAGGGACCTGCTTTTTGCAGACGATTGTGCCCTCAATGCTGCCTCAGAGGATGACATAAACGCAGTGTTAGCCTGTTCTCCAGCGCCTGCACTAACTTTGGTCTGACAATTAAAACAAAGAAGACTGAAGTCCTTAATCAACCCGCGCCTGGAAAGCCTTATGTTGAGCACATCATCACTGTCAACAACCAGAAACTCAACGCTGTGAAACGCTTCACATACCTAGGAAGCACACTGTCACAAAATGTCACCATCGATGACGAAGTGAATGTCAGAATTGCCAGGGCCAGCTCCACTTTTGGCAGGTTGTACCCAAATGTCTGGAACAGAAGAGGCATTACCATCCAGACCAAAGTGAAAGTATATAGGGCAGTGGTGCTCCCTACACTGCTTTATGCATGTGAAACATGGACCGTATATCAACGCCATGCTAAAAAGCTGAACCACTTTCACACAACAAGCCTGAGGAAGATTCTGGGCATAAAGTGGCAGGACAAAACTCCAGACACCAGGGTACTAACCAAAGAAGGCCTCCCCAGCATCTTCACCCTCCTGATGCAGCTTTGCTGGACAGGGCACCTAACCCGAATACCAAATGAGAGACTACCAAAGAGACTCTTCTATGGCGAGCTCCAGCATGGCCAGTGGTCCCATGGTGGACAAACCAAACGCTTTAAAGACACATTGAAAGTGTCTCTGAAAGCGTTTCCAATAAACCCAGACACGTGGGAGGAAGCTGCGTTGTACCGGTCCACCTGGCTTCAATCCATCCACGAAGGTGCCAGGACATGCGAGGCAAACAGGATTAACGCCGCAGAAAAGAAGAGGCAAGCCCGAAAGGCCCGTGCTTTCAACCCTCCAGGAGACAATCAACTCATCCAATGTCCCTTCTGTTCCCGAACTTTCCGTGCCAGGATCGGCCTTGTCAGCCATCTGCGCACACATAGGCAAAACCAGTCTCAGCAACCCTCGGATGAATAGAGTAAAGTTCGTCGATTCGACGGACGAACGAATACGAACGAATAATGTTACTGCATTCTTGTATTACTACGCGAGGTTAGCGTGTAAAAACAATATTAGCTGACCCAGTAAGCTACCGCCGGCAAACACTTTTTTGCTTTTTTTTTTCAAAGCATACACTTTGACCTCAAAGCAAACACATAGCCAAAATCACCAAATAATCATTTTTTAGTTAAGGGGGTCAACAAATAATACTGAAGATGCCAATAATAATGCAAAAACTTTATTAAAGAAATTAGAGCCCAAATAACATAAAGGCACACAGAATCAAAGAACAACATAGTAGACTAACAATATCAGTATAAACTTTTTTTTACAAAATAAAATTTAGGTAGATCTATAGCAACTAATTTTTAAAAAGTTTAGAAATACAATAACATAACATATAAAATAACATAGTCACTGGTCAGGGCAGCAAACAGTGCAAACAAAAGTGTCCTGTTTTAAGGATGCACAATTTTGCGTGCGCTGTGCATGCCACCAGCCATCATACAAATAACATTGACCCCAAACCTCTGCCCCTCCCTATTTTTTGCACTCTTGACACATTCCTGCCAAAAAGTGATCCTCTTCTATATTTAAAGTATTGTAATCTGCAGCAATGTCAAGCTCTATTTTTGTAATTAACTGTGATCGCTCACTGCTGCGTTCAGATAGATCTATTACTGGATACTTCTTTAATTTCTTGGACTCCACTATTTTCCTTTTATTAATCTTCTCTTCTTCTATCTCTCGTCTTTTTTCTTCTCTTTTTTGCTATCTTTTCCATTTTGTAGCCTCATTTTGTGCATCCTTTCTCTTTTTGCTTTCGTCCCTCTCGATCTTTCTTTTCAGTTTAGTTTTTGCTATTTCTTTTGTCTGCGATTTTCTTTTTCATGGCTTCTCTAAACTCTTCTCCCCTGACCAAGTTTGGAGTGGCAGCTTTAGAGTGTCATCTACTGTCAAGTTAGCTTTGACTGTGCAGTTTTTAGTTTCTTCTACTGCTACACTGCACGTTTCTATTAGCATCACAGCTAAATCTTGAAACTTGATAAATTTATATTCTTCCTCTTTGCTAAGGTTGCCTCCATTAGTACTTGTCATTGTCAGTTGACAAAATTTTTTTAATAAAAATTATTTAATTGGTTGCGACCCATTTCATCATATAAAAATTTTGAATAGTCATGGATTGCTTGAAGTTGTGCAGCAAAAAAATGTGCCTTTGGTGGTGATGATGCTGGTAATGATTCTGGCTGGGAAGATTTGTCATTGATAGACATATTTTCATTCTCAAATGGGCTGTTTTCCTGTATAATGTGCAAGGTCTCTACGACTACTTTTCTTTCATTGACAATCGGTTGTGTCTCAATGAGTGCCTGTGTGTAAGATTCGATTGGTTGTGTCTCAATAATTGTTTCTTTGTAATTTTTTATTGGCTGTGTCTCCGTGATTGTTTCTTTGTAAGATTCCATTGTCTGTGTTTTAATACCTGCTGCCGTGTCGGAATCTATGTGTTGTGCCTCGATTATTGCTTGGTATCTAAGATATGTTTGGCGATTTGTCTCACCTCATCTCCAGTTTTTCCAAAGCCTTGCTGGACTAGCTCTATTAGCCAGTTAGCTAATTTGACCTCTTCTTCAGGTGTGAGTAGGGTCTTTGCATAGGCTTTGACAGACCGCTTGCCTGTCAATTGGTGGTAAAGAGTGGCAAGTGGAATGCCAAAGTCCTTAGCAGTTTTTCTAATAGAGAGCTGCTTTTCCCTCATACTAGCCAATGCCGCATTGATTACATCTGGGCTCTGTTTTGTTCTTATGCTAGACATTGCTTTAAATCTGAAATATAATTATATTCTATTTAATTTTCATCCTAATAAAAACTTAGGAGTCTAGATATAGACTAGACTTAGATATTTACCTTAATTTTCCTACATGAAAAAGTGTTTGCCCCGAAGTAATATCCTATAATAAAACAAATATACTTCAACGTGAACATGCCCTTAAAACAAACATTACTATTTTCAAATAACTCTAAAGGCCAAAAGTTAGCCCCATATTTAATTTTTTTCTGCGGAAATAAAAGTGTTTTGTACATAGTAAAATCCAACGTTAAACTTACTTCGTCGCAAACACCACTTTGAAAAGAACATTACTATTAAAAAGCATTGCAAAGTTTAATAGAGTGGTTACTAACCTATTTGTAAGAGATTATGCAATACCAAAAAGAGAGTTTTCCAAATCAAACAGGAAAGGTAGTTTTAACCCGGAAATCACCATCGTTCTTCCTAGGTATATTGACAGGTAGTGAGTATATTCTCATCAGGACGACTCAATATGCGGCTGCATACGCGCTCGTTCACTTCCGGTTATTGCTATTCTTGGTAACATTTTTTTATAAGGTTAAAAGTTTCAAAGTTGATTGTGGCCGTGTGGTCGTATTTATAGTAGGATAGTACGCTACATCGTAGGTCCGGGGTTCGATTTCTTATTGATGCCTATTTTTTTTTCAAACAATACTACATGAATTGATAATGAATAAGATTTTATTTTTTTAATGGTTTGTTTTGATGTTAGGTTTAGGGATAGACTTTAGGGTTACGTTAAGGTATAGTTATTAGGGTTTGGGTTAGGTTTAGTGATAGTTTTTAGGGTTTGGGTTAGGTTTAGTGATAGCTTTTAGGGTTTGGGTTAGGTTTAGTGATAGTTTTTAGGGTTGGGTTAGGTTTAGTGATAGTTTTTAGGATTTTGGGTTAGGTTTAGTGATAGATTTTAGAGATTGTTTGAATGCACATATAGAATCGGAGGTTCAATGAAAGGCGCAGTGAATACTTGTAACTCTTCAATTTTATAAACAATGTTACTAAGAATAGCAATAACCGGAAGTGGACGAGCGCGTATGCAGCCGCATATTGGGTCGTCCTGACGAGGCGATACTCACTACCATATTGACAGCGTACAAGGCGCAAGGTTCAAGATGTTGGCACAAATTTACTCACAAAATAGTATTTCCCGGAAAACGAAACGATGAGATCATATTAAAAATGAACGGTTTCGACTTATGCATGTTCGTTTTTGTGTTAGACAAGCAAATAAACACACAGAGAACGCTTTATGAAATAGTGTTTGGTACGACATAGCGTTTGCGTAGTGGTAATTTACTCTATATATTTGTCAAAGTATCTTCAATATAATACGCACCGTGAAGCACAACAGGAAAGTATGAAAAAGATCATTCAATTTAATACGCACCGCGATACTCTTACCCAAAAATTAATACGTTACGTTGAAATAAAGAGAGATTATCTAAAAAATCATTAATTATAGTATGGGAGTGTCTATTTGTAGTTTGAGTACCATTAGCAGGAACCTGCGGCTGCAGCTTTTGCTATGAAAGCTATTTTTACCTTCAAATGGAATTAAGAAACACTTAATAGCCACTGATATAAACTGCTAAAATTCACCAATATCACCGAATGTATTTTGTCCCTTAATTGAAAGTTGGACTGGTGCGCTGAATGTTCTGTGAACAGGAACGGGGTTCGATTTTTGTTTGAGCCTATTGATTTTTATTTCTTCCATTATTTGTTTCATTGATCTATAATTTTGTAATTATGATGTTTAGTTTGAGTGTATATAAGACGCTAAATTTGGGACTAAACCTATGAAATCAATTTAGTATTCTTGTAATTATGATTAAATTTGAGTTTGAGTTTTTAGTTTTAGGGTCAGGGCTAGGGTTAGTTGTCTTTTTTTCCATTAAAGTTGAAAAACAATTATAGGGACTAAAACTAATTAAATCAATTTAATATTGTCATACTTACAATTAAATTGGCGCTTTTAGTTTTAGGGTCAGTGTTAGGTTTAGTTGAACATTTTTACATTAGTAGTAGAATTTCTATAAACAATAAATAATATGGAACAACCAATTGCCGACAACCGAAAATGGCTCTTGGTATTCGAGTACCAATATCTCTCTAGAAGCTATTGGTAGCTGACTACAAATAGCCACAGCCTTACAGTATATTCGATCGATCCGAAATTTTAAACATCATTTTTATCGTCGGCCTGCAAAATTTTATTCGATAGCTTACCAGAATGTGAGTTAAAACTCGATCCAAAGTTCTTTCGACAAACAGACGCCCCAATTTAAAATAAAGAATTAATTTAAAAAAAAACGTTAAAAAACAAGCTTTAAACTATTTATTCTTTATATATGAGACATAACTGTAACGATGTTTATTATTATAATACGCAGCGCAAGACAATTCAAATGTACAACATTTTGGTACTGTCTCGTAAAACATGTTTAATAAAATGTGCACGAGATCGTGAATATATTTTTTTTAAAGTAATGTCAAAATAATACGCACCATATGGCGCGAAAGGAAAGGTTGTTAAACATCATACGTAGCACGGCACTCTATCTCAAAAATTAATGTGGCACTTAGAGATAAATAAAATAATCTAAAATTCAATAATTGATTTATAGTGCATTCGATCGATCTGAAATTTTAATACATTATTTTGATCAACGTCACGAGTCTGCCTTCAAACTTTCAGCTTGCTAGCTTACGAGGAAGTGGGTTAAAAATCAATCCACAATGTTTTCAGCATGCAAGCAAGGGCTAAAACAGACCTCACAAATTAATATGAAAGATTTAATATTTAAACAAACCCGTAAAACATGCTTTAAACTATAAATCATTTATATACGAGACATATCTATAAGAATATTTATTATAATACTCAGCGCAAAACAATTCGAAAATACAACATTCTAGTTATGTCTCGTAAAACGTGTTTAATATAATGCGCACCAATCGTGAATATATTTTTAAAAAGTATTTCCTAAATAATGCGCACCTTATTACTCAACAGGAAATGTTGATGAACATAATATGATCAACGACGTCAACGACACTCTATCTCAAATATTAACATGATACATAGAGAAAAATAAAATAAATTTAAAATTCAATAACTCAATCAAAGTACATTCGATCGATCTGAAATTTGGATAAATCATTTTTATCATCAGTGCCATCTGCGTTCTAAATTTCAGCTCGTTAGCTTACGAGGAAATGGATTAAAAATCGATTCAAAGTTTTTTCGGCAAGCGCGGAAGGGCTCAAACGGATACCACAAGTTGATATAAAAGATTTCAAAAGGATTTGTTTCTTATAAAATAGTTTTGCTATTTTTACAGAATAAATGTGCACAGGAAGCTGAGTTCATGTAAAAAAATTTCTTTAAAAATGTTTTGATTCATTTTACATCTTTGTTGTTTCTTTTCCTCGTTTGGCAGACTATGCATGATGCCAGATCACATTAAAACGACACTTAGGTCACCATTGGCTAAAAGAATGGACCATACAATTCTGATAATAACTATGTAAGAAGGATCAGTGCCGCAGAATTTGAATAAATTAACAACGGAAAACTTATCTCTAAAGAGGCTACGATATTCTACGTAGCCCGTTTGTAAATTTCCCTCAAAATAAGGGCACGGAAGAAAGTTACTTGGCGGGCCAGCATTATAATTGTAGGCTATAAATGTTGAAAATGGCTTCTTTAACATTTGAATGAGTGTTGATACAAAAGATTGTTTGAATTCTCTTTTTGTTTGATAGAGGTTTTACAAGGTTAGTTTAAGGGCCATAGAAGAAAAGTCAGAAAACATTCATTCCTTGTTTACGGTAACTTTAGTCTTAGTAGTCTCCCCTCTCTTAAAGTCCCGCCACTTGCTGTACATGACGGGTATCGTGTAGATCATAGGGTTGACGGCCGCGTTGAGTGGCATGACAAAAACGACCAACCAGGCGTAGGTGTCTGGAGTGAGCTCGTTACCTGTCAACGCCAGAAAACCAGAGACACATATTGGAAACCAGCATAGGAAGTTTGATATCACGACCAAAAGGAGTTGCTTAGCAATGTTTATTTCCTGAACCCTCCTGGAAACACTCTGGACATTTGTCATTTGAAAACTGTGTCTGGACGATATCGAATGGAAGATTAAGATCTGGCCACAAGCGATAAAAGTAAACAAAATAAAATTGACACCAATAAAAATTCCAAATGAGTAATGCCAGCCACGATATCCGCTAATGCCCAGAGGTAAGCCCAAACACATCCCATTGGATGAGTAAATTATCCACTCTGGATACATGAGTGGAACCGACGCCAGAATGAAACCAATGATCCAGACAAAAAGAACACATATTACCAGACCCAATTTTGTAAATCTGTGATCACCAAGTGGAAAACTAATGACCAGATATCTGTCCACCGTGATGAGAAACACAAAGAAAGCTGAGGTTTCACTGGACAGAGTGGACAGAAAGCCAGCAGACTGACACAAGGAACTGTGGCGCCAATGATTTTCGTGAAGTACAAACTCATCTCTGTAACGGACGCCAGTAAAGGCGATAATCAGCAGATACACGCCCATAATAAAATTCGACACGCTCAGATTGGTCACAAATACCCCGTAACCCTTCTTGAAGACGCCCCTGTCATAAAATAACCGGTAGGTGACGACGATGATGTTCCCAGCCAATGACACGCCTGCCACCAACCACAGAAGTGAACGTTTCAATACATCACTCAGGAGATCTTCACATGAAGAGAATGCTTCTGGAGGTGCGTGACACGCGTGTCGAGGTGTGCCGACACCTGAAATTTGTGGACAGCAAAATTTAAAGTGGTCTACGTACAGATCTGAAGTGACGGAGACTGATTTTAAAATGTTCGTTATATTCTCTGAGCTAAGAAATGTTTTTTGTAGATTAAAATATTCTAGCCGCTTGATAAATATCAGTGAACCAATCTGTACAATATTTGTTTGGAAGAGATTTAATGATCTAATGGACTGAAAATCTTCTATACCTCTCAATTCAAAAACAGAAATGTTCGTAAAAGATAAATCAAATGTGTGTATATACTTCAACCAGATACCGAATGTGTCAATTTTTGAAAGGAGTTTATTATTTGACAAATTCAAAAATCTTAAATTAAATAAATTATGTAGCGGTCCATAGGCAAGTATTTCTCTTATTTTATTATAGCTCAGATTTAGGAGGTAAACATTTTTGTATAGATAAGCAATCTTTGATATAATTCTGTGTAGATATTCAATGTTACAGTTGGAAGCGTGGATCTCAAGCAAGTCTGGTAAAATAATTGGTTCTTTTACTTTGGAAAGGTCGACACCAGACAGGTTTAAATATTTTGTTCTGAGATCAAATAAATTGAGTAAGTTTAACGCTGGAACTAATGAGTGATTAGCAATCCAGACAGCCTGCCCATTGCAATCAAATCCAGGTGGACATGTCATGGTACAAAAAGCTTCGTCTTCACCATGTTGGCAATGTGGTACACCGTCACAAATATTGATTAGGTGGATGACAATATTTGATTTCATGCATTTTAAAAAATTGTATATTTGCAAAAGTCTGCCATCAGATTTACGGCTTTCATCTTCCCCATACGGGCAGTCCTTAATGCCGTCCTTGAAGTTAAAAACAGGAACACAGTAACTGTCTGGACACTTAAGAAATCCTTCTGGACATTGAAATATTCTACAGTCTCTCAGATGTCGGTTGTTGTGGCAGCTTGTTGAAATCCCGTCACTGCCTCTCAGATATAAACATTTGGGAGCCCACTGTTCATTTGTTGTGTCGACATAAAAAGGTTTTCCTTCTGAAGAGTTTTCGATGTTTACATCACAGAAAGTTATTTCATTTTTGAAGTTAACTATCCCAGAACATTGACCTGTACAAGGATATGATACATTTAAATACCAGTTTCTATTGGTTCCTATAAATAGATGACACTTTTCACGATCACGTGATAACCAATGACTTGGGACACACGTACGGTCCTCACATTGTCTGCCCAGACATCCATCGCAGCCTTGCTCATCACTGTTATCTGGACAATCTTGGATCATGTTGCACTGTGCTTCTATAGGGATTGTTTTCCAGATCTCACTTAAAGTATTTCGAAAAATACAGAATGTATATGTCGGCTTTAAACTTGGTAACAATGTTAGACAATACTGTTCATCTCTTCCATTATTGCATTCTCCATCTCCATCACACACTAAATTGTAAAAAACCATTTGTTTGTAGTCATCATTACAGTGAAACATTCCTTCATTGTTATCTACCTTTGAGTTTAAGTTATAAAGTTGCTGTAAATGATCTAGCATTGAACGCATGCTTCTATTTTGTCTTGTTTGTTCAGTGGCTAATATACTATCGATCTGTTCAACATCATTAACCAATATAGGATTTTCCATTTCACATACAAATATGTCGGTAATGGGTTGATCACAGTTGACAGCTTCCCATTTAATTTCATTCTTATTATTTCTTTCATTAAAAAGAAAGGTAATTGCGACACAATTTTTTCTCGGGTCATCACTGATTTCAAAATTTGTCTCTACGTTAAAAGGCCTTAAATTCAACCACATGAAATTATTTTGCCAAAGTCCTCTTTTTTTAAGGAGGCTTACACTAATGACTACAGTACTCATTGTCAGGGTCATACTGGAATCATCTCTTTTGATTGTGATGTTTTGTAAAAAATATTTTAGAAACTGTAACTCATCGTCTGTCTCTATTGCAGGCAAAGACGATCTTTTTGAATTACAAATTTTGTTCGCCTTTGTCCAGGAGATTAAAGTGTCCAGTAGTTCAATCCTATAGGATGATTGCCTTTGACCTGACCAGAAATGTTTGGTCCAGCACCTGGTGCAGTCTCCACATAGCTCCGAAATAACTGGATTATATGAGGTGAAGTCATCCTCAGAGTGGATATGGACGGATCGATCTCTGCCGTATGTGCTTGTAGTATTAGTAGTATTTAATTTGGTGTATACATAGAAATGTTTATCGAAAACGATGATTAATCTTATTACAGAGTTATTGTTAGAATGTGCATCACTTAATTTATAAGTTTCTCCACAGTTTCCATGACAATGTGAAAGAAATGCGACAATAAAAATGTTACCTTTTACGTTTCCGTTAACAAATCTATCTAAATGTTGAAAGGTCAAAGAAAGATTTGATTTATCTATAGGAATTTGTTTATAGTCATATGAGATAACATATTCTTGATCGATTTTTTCAAAGGCAGACATGAGCTCCTCTGATGACGTCAAACTTGTTAGATTAAATAACGTTTTCTCTTGGAACGGATCCAACAGACTCACGTCCAGAGTTTTTATTAGGCCATCCTTGACCTTGGAGATGAAATAAGAAGCGATGTTCTTTATCCGGGTCACTGTCAAACTGGGATCACGCCGCTCGTCCACCAGCAGTAACAATTTGGTGTAGTTTGCATCACATTGTGGTTCTGTTGAGACGGTCTCAGCAAGTACAACTGAGGAAACACGAGAAAATATTTTTTCAAATTTGATCCGATTGAGATTTAATAAATTAAATAGGAAAATAAAAAAAGGAAACTGGTTGTATCGAAAAAATAAAATACATCAGCAATTATTTATTATGGAAAAATCTTCGTGAAAAAATATATCTATGTTTTCCGTTCACATTATTGTGATCATATTTATCCTTATGTCCCGTTCACATTATGTTCATCAACCTTATGTCCTCAACTAATTACAGGAGAAAACAAACATGGTCATCTTATTACAGTATTTCTCCATTAATATATTTATAATATTTTCCTTTAAAATTATCAAAGAATCTTCAATCTTTAACTGCATCAAGCCCCTCTTACAATATTAATCATGTCCCCCATTGTGATAGAAGCGATTAGCTCTACTCAAATTTTAGCACAACACACCTATTAATTAAACGACCGGGTGTATATGGTTTTAAGTGATACATATACTGTTAGCTAGACCCCAGCAATACTTACACAGTAACGACAAGGTAATCCATGCGAGTGGAGTCATACCGACGTTAACGTACTTTAGTTGTTTGACCTGTAACAACACAGGAATTGTGTGCTCATGACGTAGTTGAATGAAATGAGACGACATATTGCCAAGTCTTATTTACAACTAGAATTTTAATTGGGTGAGATTAGCTGTTTTATTCATTCCTACCTGTCTTCAATAATTGACAGTTTGTTTGTTTTCTATTTGAGGCCACAAGTAGGAGTGCCTGGATGTAGGCGCTGGTGACTCATTTAAAAAAATGATTGAAAAAAAAAACAAATTACACAGACTATTTGTGTAAGGAAACAATAAATTAAAGCTTTATTATCAACTAATACAAATAATGGTAGACGTTTCGGCTCATGCCTTCATCAGTACAAAAACAATTACATGTACTTACATATATATTAAAATTAAAACATATTAAAGTCTATGTGATAAAATGAAAAGAAATAAAAGACAAAAATAAACACGGACATAGAATAATAAGAAAAAGGAGGAAGTTGAAGTATCTAAAGTAACAGTGAAAACCACAACGGGAAAATGATTTTGCAGTCATGTAAAATTGTGGATTTGGTTAATTCCATATGGAGCCAACGTACCAAATCGTTTTATGAGTCTATTTTCCATGTGGACTCTATCATGGGTATTGGTTGCATATAAAATACCAGTAACTACAATATCCAAAATGTCATCGTGGTCAACACTGTTAAAATGTTTAGACACAGGACACTGAGCCTGTTTATTTATTTTGTACAGGTGTTCTCTAAATTTATTGTTTCCTTACACAAATAGTCTGTGTAATTTGTTTTTTTTTTAATAAAAAAGCTTTCTGCAGTCCTATTCTGTATGATAAAAAATGATTGAAATGTTTGAGCTTAAACAATGAAATATGAATGATAAAATTATGGAAAGTTTATATTAACCACCGATCAATGTCTTTTAAATTTACACATTCTTAAAATGCATCCAATAAATAATGTATGAATTCTTTCACTCACTAAAGTTGATCATATAATTTATATATATATATATATATATAAGTGGGTTACTCACTGGATGGATGTGGAACGCTGAGGAACGATGTACAACAGTCTAAAGCAGTTGAAAAATCGTGTGGTGATTAGCGCTGTAAAAATATTAAATATGACGTCATTGTTTTGTGTGCATCTTTGCGCAAAATGATTTTTAAATAAAATAGAACGCCAATTACCGAAACAACACACGCACCTGTGACGTCAGCATGTGTGTTAATGTATACAACATAGGCACCCTTTTGTGTACTTCAGATTAGAGAAGTCGAAGCGCGAGAAGCTGCACGCGCCGCTGAGGCAGGTGATGAAGTGCCAAAAATCAACATTTATAATATAAGAAAATATTTTGTATACATTTCTTGAAGTTTAATATTTCGTATTCATGAAACAAGGATAAGTTATTTGGGCTTTTGACAAAAAAAGGGGTGGATTAAGACTACACGGGGCCCCTGGCTGCAATCAAACGGGGGCTCTAGCCCTAACCAGCCAGTGTCCCTTAAAATAAAATATTGTTAGCAGCTAATATTAGACTGTAACTAAATATTAATAATGAAAAAAAAAACACGAAGAAACAACTGTTTGAAGTTTTTGCGGCATGTTACAATTGAGTGTGAAAAGAAAATTTAATTATCCACTACTTGGAATTGAACTCGACACCTGTTGGATCACGCGCCTGTGCTCGCTCCAGACGGCCAGCGGAACTTGTCTAATGTGAGAAATTTTGAAAATATAAACTATATTTTATACTATGTTCTCTAAGTGAGCCTATCAAATCAAGTTTTAGCGATTATTAAAAATGAATATCAAACAGTTGTATAGATAATATTTCATATTTTTATATTATTATATTTGTCAATGGTTCGTGAAAACATTTGTACACATTTATTATAAAATATAAGAAGTTTGGTGGCCCCAAAACCGTCGGGGGCCCCAGGCTTTAACCCGCTCTGCCCCCCCCCTTAATCCGCCATAGACCTCTAGTATATTTATAATTTATATCGATGTAGCATGTTAATGTTTGTGCCAGAGCGTCGCTGTGCATATTATATTAAACGGCGCTTTTTTAATATAATTTCCTTTTGCACTTTAGGGTGTGTATAATATTGACAACGCTTTTTAAAAATATGTTCCCGATCTGTAAATGTAATTACTATTAATTGCTAATCTGTCTCGCGGTGCGCATTATTTTTAACATTTTTTATAACCCTTTTCCCGTTATCGAATAGAGCTAAAATTGGGGCCGCGGTGTTCGAGTGGCAAGCGCGCTCGACTAGCGGTTGAAAAAACATGTCCAGTTTTCTAGCCCAGGGGCTCTAAAATACGGCCCTCGAGCCGAGTTCGGCCATCGAGGACCTCTCATTGGCCCCTGAAGACGTTGCAATCTCCAAAAAATACTTTGTTTACCTGTAGTTTACCACAAAACTATGGGATGTAGTCTAGCTGATCATTAATCGTCCATAAAACACATTCGTAGTATTGGTGTTTGGATTGAACTGGAGAATCGTTTGAAGGAAGGAAGACAATTTACAAGGAAAAAAAAAAAAAAAAAACCTATGCAAAATAGAATAAGCAGTGAAAGAATGTTTTACAAGGAATTGTCTCAATGGTGTAGTTTATTGCAAAGAGGAATTTACAAATTTGTGGAACTGTGAATATATTATTTCAACCAGACAATGTACATTTTTGGTATTAGTTGAATTGTTCGGAAACAACGATTAAAAAAAGCAAAGAAATTAATGATCATTACTTGGGAAAAAGAATTCAAAATGATATAATTAATCTGATCGGTGATGCCGCCTTGAAAATAATTATAAATAATGTTAAAAATTCGAAATATTTTCCATCCTTTTGGACTTCACACCTGATGTTGGTCACCAAAAGCAAATGGATATGCAACAATGTGTGTACGCCATTGAAATCAATTAATTTTTTTTTTGTTTCATGGCTGTCGACACTGTTTAGATCTCGCGGAAGTATGCTTTAAAAAAATTGAAGATCTGAATTTATGTTTCCAGAAATGCAGAGGCCAAGGATGCGATAATGAAGTAAATATGAAAGCTTACAATTGACGTGTACAAAAACGTTTGCTTGAACTCAATCATGTTATGTACTATGACGATGTCACAGTCTCAATCTAATTCTTGGAGACATGGCAAAATCTGTATTGGTTGCAACGACACTCTTTGCAGTTTTGCATAAAATGTATATTTTGTTAGGTGACTGATCACATCGATGAGACATCTTGAAAATAAACGTAAAAAAATTTGTCAATAAAGCTTATTTCCGATAAATATTGGGAGTGCCTGATCGATAATGTTAAAATTGTTCGTCATCAAACAGCAGCAGAGTACAATGCATCGGTGGAAGTGTATGAAAATGTCAATGATTCTAAATCAAGGACCGAAGCAACTGGATTGGCGAAAGAACTAATTAAATTCAATTTCTTGTAACTTTAGTCATCTGATGCGATTTATTGTTTTAAATGAATATGATCAGTGAATTAACTGAGTTCATGAAAAAAAAAAGAAGAAAAAAAGATTTATGTCCGCTGAAATGTCGTTCAGACAATTGGCTCAAGAGATGGAATCAGGTGAAATCATAATTCCAGCAGCCGCATCTTGAGACTACGAAAGTTTGACTATGAAAGCAAAGATGAATTATTGACAGATTGAAAAGAAAAAAAAATCAAGTAGAATTTTCTGGTGTTTTGTTAAATCTAGCAGATATGTCGTTGACTGCATTTTTTGAGCAAATAAACTTCAGTTTGGTCTTTTTGGACTTATGCACAACATACAAAATTACTGAATTTGATCTAAACGATTTGACCGATGAAATATTGCATGGATTTGAATGTTGCACCAACCGATGCATCTTGTTCAGATCCAAAGGATTTACACAGTGAATAGCAAATGATTTCCAACATTGTTCCATATATTGTTTCGTCTTTTACGTTCTTTACGTTTTATTTACGCTTATGGTTTGAAAATTGCTTTTAAATATAGCGCTATGGCCTTTTGATTAGAATTGACAATTCTGATTATGTTGCATTAAGTAAAATGCGTTTTTTCAAGTTAAATATAATTAACAAACAAAAAAAAAAAAGCTATTTGAGAATAACAATGACGCAAGATTGCCTGAAAAGTCTGGAACAATATCTTTTGAACCAGATATCGTCCATTTTCTGGATTATTCACAATTTTGTAGCAAAATTAACTGCCATGAAAACACGAAAAGTTTCTATTTAATAAAGGTTTTTGACATCTTCACGACTTTTGTTGTATACATTTCAGTTATTTGCATTTATATTTACTTTTCTATTACATTTAGGGCCACCAAATTTACTTCGCCTAAGGCCTCAATTTCCCTAAAGCCGGCCCTGAGTAGGCCATCACACTAATAAAGATATTTATGAGCCCTTTACCATGAAAAGGGTTTGCACTAATTTAAAAAAAAACAAATAAAAAAACAGTTTCCATAATTGAGATAACATACAACCAACAGAAAAACAAAAAAATTTTAATTGAATTAAGTAGAATTCCGGCATCTGATCTCGTTTTACTTGTTATCTTATCTTATCTTATATGTTACAGACGCTCCTTCTGTACATAAGATTATTGGATCCTACGTATTTCTATGGTTTGTGTTTAGTCCTGTATTCTTTCTAGACTTTTAAATGATGATAAAGTGTTGCTTTCCTGGTTTCTTCAGGCAACCCATTCCACGCCCGAATACCGGACGGAAGGACAGAAAACTTGTATGTGTTTGTTCTTGCATATGGAATAAGAAAGTTGTTTTTATCTTTATGTCTATTTGAGGGTTGTATTAAGTTATTTTTGTGTTGTATTTCTAAATTAGAATTAATTGCCTTATGTATAATTACTAATTTACTCTTGGTTCTTCTATCCTCTAGTGTTTCAAGGTTTAATGATTTAACTAATGGTATTACTCTTGTCAGTTTTCAATATATTCTCTAGTAATGAATCTGGCAGCTCTTTTTTGGATTTGTTCTAACTTATCAATATTTTCTTTGGTGGATGGGTCCCATACAGAAGATGCATTTTCTAGTATAGGTCTCACCTGGGCGAGGTAGCATTTTAGTTTTATATCTTTGTTACATTTGTAAAAGTTTCTTTTTATAAAGCCTAAGGTTTTGTTTAATTTTTTAATAACTTCATTGTCATGGGGGCTCCAAGTCCAAGATAGTTTCTCATTTATTATGACTCCTTAGTATTTTGCATCTTTAGTTTGGGTTAGTTCTTTTCCATGAATGAAGTATATTGAATTTATTTGTTTCTTTTTCTTTGTTACTCTTAGAAGTTGACATTTTTCTGGGTGGAAGGACATACTCCAGTTAGTTTCCCATTTTATTAATTCATCTAAGTCTTTTTGTAAAATGTTGCTTTCTTGTTCTGACTTTTTTGATCTATATATTATACAACCATCATCAAATAACCTAACTTTAGTTCCTGTTGAGATATTGTTGGGTAAGTCATTTATATAAATTAAAAATAGTAAGGGACCTAGGACAGTTCCTTGTGGAACTCCTGAGTTAATATTTATTGGTGTAGATTTAGATCAATTAATTATTGCAGTTTGCTCCCTACCCTATAGGAAATCTTGGATCCAGTGATGTAAGGGGCCTGAGATTCCAAAGTATTTAAGGTTTTTAAGAAAACTAAGGTGGTGAACTTTCTCAAATAATTTTGAAAAGTCTAGTAATATTTTATCTATTTGATCATTATTATCTAAGCATTTTGATAGATAATCTATTAGACTTAGACCTATCAATTGTGTTTCACATGATCTGTTCTTCCTAAAGCCATGTTGTTGTGGGCATAGGGCATTATATTTGTCAAGGTGGTTAACTATTCTGCTATATATTATATGTTCCAGAAATGTACAGGTGATACTAGTAGTGATACAGGTCTGTAATTACCAGGGTCGGACTTATCACCTTTCTTAAAGAGTGGCTTTACATTGGCTAATTTCCAATCCTGGGGTACTTAACCCTGGTTTAGAGAGGCTTGAAAAAGAACTACAAGGATTGGGGACAGTTCATTGCTTAATTCTTTTAATAACCTGGGCCAGTAGCTTTGTTTATTTTAAAGTTTTTTAGGAGTGAATGTATACCTATCTCATCTACAGCTATGTTACCTATTTCTTCCATTTTATTTAAATTTTTTGAAATTTCCTTGTCGCCTGAGTCATACAATGATGATGCAAAATATGTGTTAAGGATATTAGCTTTAGTCTCATTATCATTATAGGTTTTATTATTTGAGCCTTTTAGTGTGGCTATACCTGAAGGCTCCATTTTTTAAAATTTGATAATGGACCATAAGTTTTTATTGTTATCTTTAGTTATCACATTGTTTATATAACTTTTTTGGAGCTTACGGCTAAGTTTTTGTGTCAAGTGTTTAATTTTTACGTATTTTTTGTGTATCCTTTCTAAATTGGTAGCCTTAAATTTCTTAAATACATTCTCCTTTAGTTTGCAATACTTTTTTAATTTAAAATTGAATCAGCATTTATTAATTCTATTTGAAGTTTTTTTTGTTGGAACAATCTGATCCATTATGACTTTTAGATTTGTTTTTATTTTCTTCCATATTTCTTCTACGGGGCTATCTATGCTGAATTTACTTAGGAAATTTTGTTGGAAATTAGAAGCTGATTGGTGTAATTTTATTAAGTTGCATTTATTCCAAAGATATATTATTCTTCAAGGCATCTTATTTATTTTAGTATTTATTGTGTTGGTTACCCTAACAATATCAGGGGCAGACAGCCCAGGAATTATTGTGCAGTCTAGTATTAGTCCTGGTCTGTTAGTTAGGAATAAATCTAGTATTTTGTTTTTCCTATTTGCATTTTTTACTATCTGTTCTAGGTTTATGTTGTTTATAGTGTCTAAGAAATGTTCATTAGTTTCTTTATTATTTTGGTGGCTATCAATTGTATAGTTTTTTTTCAATTTATATCTGGAAGATTTATGTCCCCCATATAGTCCAAATTACAGCATTTTTATGATTTTCTTTAATAGAAATTAGTTGACTGCAGAGATCCCTCATGTATTCTTTGCTTGTATTTGGTGGCCTATATATACTGCCTACAATAAAGGGTGATGAGTTTGGTGTAACTATTTTGCAAAAAACAGATTCTATATTAGAGTTTGGTTGTGTGTTAATTTCTTCGGCTATGAGAGTTGATTTTATTGCAAGTAGGACACCACAATGATTGTCTGTTCTATCTTTTCTAAATTTATTATAATGCTGCTAAAAATTTCAGAGTTATATATGTTGGGGCTCAACCAAGTTTCAGAACCAGCAATTATGTCTGGTTCTTTTGGTTTTATAAAAAATTCTAAATCTGGAATTTTATTTTGTATGCTTTGGAAATTAATTATTAGCGTTTTAAGAGTTTTTGATTGTAAGTATTATTAGATTTTTTATTTTCATGGGTTTGTATGGCAGGTCTGATTTTATCTAGGGTGTTTTTTATCTTAGAATTAGCCAAAACACTATAAAACTTTGTATTGATCAGGTCCCTATAATTGAACAAAACTGAATTGATTTGGAGAAATCCACAATGTGTGCAGTGCCAAGATGTATATTTATTTATTAGGCCCATTGATATGTACTTGGGTGAATTAGCATGCAGGGAAACTGTGTGTTACCATTCATTGCAGGTGTCACACTGAATTGCTCCGTGTTTACTTGTGCATTTTTTTCTACAAATTGTTACTTCTTCAAATGTTAATTTTAATTATTTGTGCTTATTGTGGTGTTAATTAAAAGAGAAATTTGAATATTTTCATACTCTTGCACATTACTTTAATTGGATTGGCGTAACTTCTAAATGAATAACCGTATTTTAATTTGTGGTACTTTAATGCAATAAGAACGAAATAAATGTAAATTTTAATTATTCCCTAACAATACTTTATGAAAACTTAAGCAGTTACATAAATTACTAATTGCAAGTTAAACACAGTATTTACTCTCTTCATTGGCTACCTATACAAGCCCGAATTGATTACAAACTGGCCGTTCTGTGTCACAACTTCTTTTCTGACTCATGCCCTTCATATCTTACTGAACTTTTGTCAGTCTACTCACCAAGTCGTCAGCTACGCTCCTCTGCGGATACACGCATTCTCTGTGTTCCTAAGATAAGAACTAAAACATTTGGCGAAAGGTCATTCTCCTTTTGTGCCTCCAAACAATGGAATTCTCTTCCATTACACATCCGTAGCATTTCAAATACTAAGTCATTTAAGACTGCACTTAAGACACATCTTTTTAAAATTTATTTTCAAAAATAATAAAACCACATTTCTGTAATTGATTAGCGTAGCTGATGTATTGAGTATACCGTATTGTTATTTATGTAGTTAATATGCTATGAGTGTTTCTTTTTATTTATATATGTATTTTTGTTTCCATGTAAAGCGCTGTGAGCCTGGCTCCTTGCTGGGATACAGCGCTATATAAATCATCATTTTATTATTATTATTATTATTTGAATCGCCAATGGCAATGCCATGTAGGTACTTACTCGCTAATCATTCTGTGCCTGTGGAAATTCTATGCAGAAACTGCCGGGTGTCAAGGTATGAGAATCACTGTCACTGAGTTGTTGTGAATTGTTGTGAAAATGTTATGAATTGTGTTCAGATAAACGGACATTTTGAGTGTCACGCCATGACTGTTAAGAGTTCGCGTAGGGGCTATAAATAGTGTAGTGTGCAGTTGTCCAGGGAGTCGAGTAAACGTCAGAGAGTCGAGTGGAGGTCAGAGTTAGTGTGTGCGTTGGACGTTAGGCCAGGGCTGTGCTTGTGAGACAGTGTTTTATCGAGGTTGCTCGAACATTGTGACCACCGGAGCCTGTATGCCTATAATTGGATGTCTGGATGGCTGTATTAACTTCAGTGTAATGCAGATAGTGAAGGATTATTTATACGTGCATTTCTACCACAATAAAGAACATATTATATTTGACAAGAGTCTGTCTTAATAAGATTATATCCAGAACCCAGAACGCAACACCGGGGCGATATTAATATTATTAATAATTAATAGCATATATTTTTCGGCCCAGCGGTGACGCGTTTTTATGTAGTTCTCATATAAAAGCGTTATCTGTAAAGTATGCCTATTTTTTTCCCAAACAAATCGATAACATTTTTAGCAATCTTACTTTTTTTTAACGAGTTTGCGTTAGTTTTAACGACCTATATTTAATCAAATTAATGTTGTGTGACCCGTTAATTAAGACTCGAAAATATGAATATTTTTGTTTCACCTTGGTTTTACCCCTTCAAAAAAGTAATGGGAGGTTGTCGGAAATGGCTGTACAAACTGCCGCCCTCAAAATGTCTGCCACCCGGGGCGAACCGCCCCCACCGCCCCCCTCTAGCTACGCCACTGTGTGAAATAAAATTAATTGGTCTAATAGATGATCTGTCAACGGCTAAGACAATAGTAATGAACTAGATAGAAGAATATTACTAGACTTGTCTAAGCCATTTGACAAAGTTCACCGCTTTAGTCTAATAAAAAAAGCACTTTTAACTATTTTGGAATCATAATTCCTTTACATCACTTGGTCTAAGGCTTGCTCTTGGGTAGGGAGCAAACTGTACTAATTAGTAGATTTAAATAAGCACCAATTTAACTCAAAAAATCCAACAGGAACTGTTCTAGGTTATTTCGTTTTTAAAATTAATATCAACAACATCTCAACAGAAAGAAAATTTAGGTCATTTGCTGATAATTGTATAATTTATAGAAAAATTAAATAAAAAATTGATAGTATAATCGTAGAAAAAGACTGATACGATTTTTTAAAGATTGGAAACTAACTGGAGTAAGTCTTTCCACACAAAAAAGTGTCAATTGCTAAGAGTAGCAAAGAAAAAGAAAGAAAGAAAATCAAAATATTTCAATTTTTGAAAAGAACCAACCCTAATTAAATATGCAAATACTTAGGAGTAATAATAAATGATAATTTTTTTTTGGAATCCCCATGTCAATGTTATTTTATAAAATCAGACAAAACCTCAGGCTTTATATTTTTTAAATTATTTTATATATATTTATATTTTTAAACAGATGTAATACAAATACAAAACTAAAATGCTACCTCACCTTGGTGAGACCTATACTAGAATTTGCATCTTCTGTATAGACCCAACCACTAAAGAAAATATTGATAAATTACAAAACAATTTTATAGCTGCCTCATTCATTACTGGAGAATATTCAAAACTTACAAGAATAATACCATTAGTTAAAGTATTTAATATTGAAAGAATAGAAAAACAAAGAGTAAAAAAAGAATTGTACATAAAGCAATTAATTCTAATTATTTAAAAATACAAAAAAGGAAACTTAATACAACCCTCAGATAAACATAAGGATAAAAAACACATTCATTATTCCATAATCAATAACATACACATCAACATTCTCGTTTGTCCCTTCCGGATATCGGAAGTGGAATTTGTTGCCTGAGGAAACCAGGCACAACAAAACTTTATGAAAATTTGAAACTCTAATCAAAGTGCAGGAGTAGACACAAACCATGGATAAGCATAGGACTCAATAATGTACTGTAATGGATAAGATATAAAACAGAAACGTTATATGTTAAGTTTCTGTCATTTTGTCAATGATGTTGACATCTGTTGAAATCAGGCAAATGCCCTCTGCATAACGTTCACACTTTCCTTTTTTTAAAAAAAAGAGAAACCTGATTTTCTTACCAGTCCTCTAGAGCAGTGGTTCTAACAAGAATACAGGACTAAACACAAACCATAGAAATACGTAGGAAGCAATAATCTTCTGTACAGAAGGAGCGTCTGTAAAATATAGGATAAGATAAGGTTTCGAAAGTGGTTCCAACGGGCCTCCAGTGATCCCCAGTAATATGCAGGGAGTCTGGGAAACATAACATTGATTTTGGGGACCACGTAACATTTAATATAAAATAATAAAATTATTTTTTTTAAATTATTATTTTTAATATGAAAATAAATAACAATAAATAAGATAGTATATGAATTCATTTTCTACTAATTAAATACCATCCGTGGTGCAATCGGTCAAGGAATAAAATATTGTTTTACTTAAAAAACACTTTGTTCTACGGTAATTTCCTCATTTATAACCAATCGAAATATTCAGTTTATTGAAACAGCACTTCAAGTTCATACTGTCATTCATTGATATCTTAAACAGCTCCAGAGAGTGCTGCACACTGTGTTTCAGATATCTGCTGTACTATGATGGGAACTGTTGGTGTTACACATTACAAAGTCATATTTTAAATGGGAGAAAAACGAATATGTGCCGTCAGGAGTTCTAAATAAATTGTTATGACAAGTATATTCTGGTTTTCTCAGTGAATAACATCATATCTCAATGCATCTCTGCTTTCTCAGTGTATATTAGTATATATCAGTGTATCTCAACATATCCCAGTGCATTTCTGCTTTCTTAGTGTATCTCAGCATATCTCAGTAAATCTCAGCATATCTCAAAGTATCTCAGCATATCTCAGTGTATTTCAGCAAATCTCAGTATATCTCAGCATATCAGTATATCTCAGCATATCAGTATATCTCAGCATATCTCAGTATATCTCAGCATATATCAGTATATATCAGCATATCTCAGTATATCTCGGCATATCTCAGTGTATATCAGCATATCTCAATATATCTCAGCATATCTCAGTATATCTCAGCATATCTCAGTATATCTCAGTATGTCTCAGTATATCTCAGCATATCTCAGTATATCTCAGCATATCTCAGTATATCTCAGCATATCTCAATATATATCAGCATATCTCAGTATATATCAGCATATCTCAATATATCTCAGCATATCTCAGTAGATCTCAGCATATCTCAGTATATCTCAGCATATCTCAGTATATCTCAGCTTAGCTCAGTATATCTCAGCATATCTCAGTATATCTCAGCAAAGTATATCTCAGCATATCTCAGTATATCTCAGCATATCTCAGTAGTATATCTCAGCATATCTTAGTATATCTCAGCATATCTCAGTATATCTCAGCATATCTCAGTATATTTCAGCATATCTCAGTATATCTCAGCTTAGCTCAGTATATCTCAGCATATCTCAGTATATCTCAGCATATCTCAGTATATCTCAGCATATCTCAGTATATCTCAGCATATCTCAGTATATCTCAGCATATCTCATTATATCTCAGCATGTCTCAGTATATCTCAGCATATCTCAGTATATCTCAGCATATCTCAGTATATCTCAGTATATCTCAGCATATCTCGGTATATCTCAGTATATCTCAGCATATCTCAGTATATCTCAGAATATCTCAGCTTAGCTCAGTGCATTTCTGCTTTCTTAGTGTATCTCAGCATATCTCAGGGCATCTCAGAATATCTCAGTGTATCTAAGCATATCTCAGTGTATCTAAGCTTCTTATTGCATTTCTGCTTTCTTTGTGGATCTCTACTTATCTTATTGTATCTATACTTATCTTATTGTATCTGTACTTATCTTATTATATCTATACTTATCTCATTGTATCTCTGCTTATTTCGTTGTATCTCTACTTATCACAGTGTACCTTTACTTATCTCATTTAATCTTTAATTATCTAATTGTATCTCTTCTTATCTCATTGTATCTCTTATTATATCTCATTGTATCTCTAATGATCTCACTGTCTCTCTAATTATATCTCATTGTATCTCTACTTATCACAATGTATCTCTATTTATTACAGTTTATCTCTACTTATAATTAGAGATACACTGAGATTTCAGTGTATCTCTACTTATTTGTGAATATCTCTACTTATCTCAGAATATCTCTACTTATCTCAGAATATCTCTACTTATCTCAGTGTATCTTTAATTATATCTTATTGTATCTCTACTTATTTCATTGTATCTCTACTTATCTCATTTTATCTCTACTTTTCAAAGCATGCCCCTGCTAGGCTCCATGTTAAGCCCCCAAGTCCAATTGACTCTCTGACGTACTATAAATATTAAAGTAATGTTTCATCAGCTTGTCAAAACGGCACGTTACAAACAAAGGATGACATTAAACAGTAACTGACTTTACAGTACTTAATGTAACAAACAAGCAAAACAAACATTTAGCTACCATAATAACAATTAAGAATTGTCTATAGAAGGCTTGGGGCGATTTACTCACCAAAATGAACAATAATCCCTTGCTTGGCACTTCAAACGCTGAATGTCTAGAGTATATAAACAAGCTTTCTATAGATGAGCCATCAAAACACTTGGTATTCTACATTTGTCTGTTAAAACAACTCCCTTCTCAAAAGATTTTAAGGACTTTATATACAAATAAGATGCCTTGGGCTTTGTGGACTTATCGTCACAAAGAAACAGATAGACGATTCAATTTCAACCGTACAAAACACAACGTGTACAAGTCGATGAAAACTTGCTATAAAACCCCGTCTCTCCCAACCAACCCCCTCTCATCAGCTTCCCACCGCGACTGTGACCAATTAACTTATAAGTTGATGGTCTGTTGTTACAGTGAATATACAAAATACATACAAGACCAGACACACAGTAACAAGTTATTCGGATCAGTATTTGTGTGGGTAATACATTTTGAACACTGTAAACAAAAATTAAAATTAGTAAATAAAAAGAAGGTGTGCGACGTGTTGAGTTAAAATAGACTATCTCTACCCCGACGACATTGCTAAATAAAACACACCATCCGATGAATAAGTGTCGTAGAGTCAAAGTCATTGGACAAGCAAGAAAGTTAAAAACAGGGGATTTGTATGTAAAAATTTGAGTACAAATTTCCAACATACAACATTATACACACTAGGTCTTGAACACGTCAGTTCTGGTACACATTAGGTGTGGTACACATTTGGTCTGGTACACATTAGGTGTGGTACACATTAGGTGTGGTACACATTAGGTATGGTACACATTAGGTATGGTACACATTAGGTGTGGTACACATTAGGTGTGGTACACATTAGGTGTCATACACATTAGGTATGGTACACATTAGGTATGGTACACATTAAGTATGGTACACATTAGGTATGGTACACATTAGGTGTGGTACACATTTGGTCTGGTACACATTAGGTATGGTACACATTAGGTGTGGTACACATTTTGTCTGGTAGACATTAGGTATGTTACACATTAGGTCTGGTACACATTTGGTCTTGTACAAATTCGGTGTGGTACACATTTTGTCTGGTACACATTAGGTATGGTACACATTAGGTGTGGTACACATTTGGTCTGGTACACATTTGGTCTGGTACTCATTTTGTCTTGTGCAAATTAGGTGTGGTACACATTTTGTCTGGTACATATTAGGTATGGTACACATAAGGTGTGGTAAACATTTGGTCTGGTACACATTAGGTATGGTACACATTAGGTATGGTATACATTAGGTATAGTACACATTAGGTATGGTACACATTTTGTTTGGTAGACATTAGGTGTGGTACACATTTGGTCTGATACACATTAGGTATGGTACACATTTGGTCTGGTACACATTTGGTCTGGTACACATTTTGTCTGGTACACATTTGGTCTGGTATACA
This sequence comes from Radix auricularia, assembly GCA_002072015.1. Lineage (NCBI taxonomy): Eukaryota > Metazoa > Mollusca > Gastropoda > Lymnaeidae > Radix > Radix auricularia. The sequence continues at coordinate 303,126 of MUZC01004546.1, read as the reverse complement.
TTTAATTTGAAGATAATACAATCTTATATATACATTTAATTGAAAATAATACAATCTATACTAATAAAAGGGAAAGCCCTCACTCACTGACTGACTGACTGATTCATCACTAATTCTCCAACTTCCCGTGTAGGTAGAGTCATGAAACTTTGGGAAGTTGTTGGTTACCTTCTCACAACGAAAATTGGCGAAAAAGAATTTTAAAAATTTCACTCATGTGGGGCCGGGGGCCCAAAAACATTTTTTTCCTTATTTGGGCTCTATAAAATTTGAAAATCACCAATTTTCCTATTTCCCGTGTAGGTAGGAGCATGAAACTTTTGAAATTTGTTAAGTACATACTCCTAAATATAATTGGACAGAAAAGAGTTAAATTTCCCGCTCATTGGGGCCGTGGCCCCAAAAATGGGTTTTTCCTAATTTGAGTTATATAAAAATTAAAAATCACTAATTCTCCTATTTCCCGTGTAGGTAGAAGCATGAAACTTTTGGAAATTTGTTTAATACATGCTCCCAATTATACGCTAAAAAAAGTTAGATTTCCCACTCATGGGGGCCGGAGCCCCAAAAATGTTTGTTTCCTCATATGAGTATGAGCTATATAAAAATTGAAAATCACTAATTCTCCCATTTCCCATGTATGTAGAAGCATGAAACTTTGGAAATTTGTTAAGTACATGCTCCCAATTATAACTTGCGAAAAAGAATTTTTAAAATCTCGCTAATGTGGGGCCGGGGGCCCAAAAACTGTTTTTTTTCTACATCACTAATTCTCCAAGTTACCGTGTAGGTAGAAACATGAAACTATAGGATGTTGTTGGGTACCCAATAACAATAATATTTGTTTAAAAAGAATTTTAAAATTCTCCCTCATGTGGGGCCGGGGGCACCAAAAGTCTTTTTCTTAAATGGTCCCTTTAAAAATTGAAAGTCAGCAATTTTCCTATTTCCCGTGTAGGTAGAAGCATGAAACTTTGGGAAGTTATTGGGTACCATCTAATTACAAAATTTGGCGAAAAGAATTTTTAAAATATCGCTCATATAGGGCCGGGGGCCCCCCCAAATTTTTTTTTTTACATCTCTAATTCTCCAAGTTATCGTGTAGGTAGAAATATGAAACTATAGGATGTTGTTAGGTACCCAATAGCAACAAAATTTATTTTAAAAGATGTTAAAAATCTCCCTCATGTGGTGCTGGGGCCCCAAAAATTTTTCTTACATGGTCTACTTGAAAGTCAGCAATTTTCTGTGTAGGTAGAAGCATAAAACTTTGGGAAGTTATAGGGTAAGCTCTAATTACAAAAACTGGCGAAAAAGAGTTTTAAAATCTCGCTCATGTGGGGCCGGGGACCCAAAATATTTTTGTTCCTAATATGGGCTTAATAAAAATGGAAAATCCTCAATTTTCTTACTTCCCGTGTAGGTAGAAGCATTAAACCTTGGAAAGTTTTTGAGTACATGTTTCCTACGATTATTTTGACCAACAAAAAAAAATTCCACTCATGGGGGCCGGGGCCCAAACAAACTTGTTTCCTGAAATGAGCTATATAAAAATTGAAAGTCAATAATTCTCCTTTTTCCTGACCGGAGGCCCAAATGTAGTTCATGTATTATATTATAACTGATCATCACTAATTCTGTAATTGTCAGTTAGTTCATTTTTTTCACTGGACCACGAAAGCCGGGGGCCCAAAAACTTTTTTTGCCTACATCATTTATTCTCCAACTTCCCGTATAGGTTGAAGCATGAAATTTTAAGAAGTTGTTAGAGACACTCTTACGACAAAAAATGTCGAAAAAGATTTTTGAAATTCATACGCATGGGGGCCGGGGCCCCAAAACTGTTTTTCTCCTTATATAAGCTATATGCTAATTAAAATTCAATAATTCATCTATTTTCCGTGAAGGTAGAAGCATGAAACTTAAGAAATGTTCTGAGTACATCCTTCCAACGAGAGAATATTAAATTTCCCACTCATTGGGACTGGGGCCCCGAAAACGATTATTTCATTAAATGAGCTATATAAACATTGAAAATCACCAGTTCTCCTATTTTCCGAGTAGGTAGACTCATCAAATGTTGGGGAGTTTATAAATACACTTTCACGATGCTAGCAGGTGAAATAATTTTTAAAATTTCTCTTACAGGGGGGCCCAAATTTAAAAACTAAAAATCACTATTTCTTCCATTCACGATGTAGGTGGAGAGCATGAAACTTTAGGAAGTTGTTGAGTTTAATCTCCCAATGATAATTGGCGAAAGATAATGTTAAATGCCCACTCATAGAGGTATGGGAGCCCCCGAAAAATGGGGCCCCATAAAAAAAAATATCCCCTTATATGAGCTATTTACAAATGGCAAATCAATAATTCTCCTATTTCCCGTATAGTTTGAAGCATAAAACTTTTTACATATTTTGAGTACATGCTACCGATGATAATTGACAAAAGAGAATGTTAAATTTCCCACTAATGGATCCGGGGCCCCCAAAACATTTTTTTCGATATATGAGCTATACAAAAATTGAAAATCACTAATTATCCTATTTCCCATATAGGTACAAGCATGAATCATTTGAATTTTTTTAGTACAAGCTTCCGACAATTGGCAAAAAGAATGTTAGAATTCCCTCTAATTGGGTACTGGGGGCCCAAATATATTTTTTCTTAAATTAAAAAAAAAACTTATCACTAATTCTCCAATTTTCAGTGTAGGTAGGAGCAGAAATCTTTGGGTAATTGTTAAGTACCCTCTCAGGACAAATATTGGTGTAAAAGAATTTTGAAATTCACACTCATGGGGGCCGGGACCCCAAAAACGTATTTTTTTTTACATGAGATTTTNAAATGTAGTTTTTTTCCTAATATAAACTATATAAAAACTACACATAACTAATTCCCGCTATTCTCCATTTAGGTAGAAGCATAAAACTTTGGGAAGTTGTTGAGTATAATCTCCAGATGAAAGTTGGCGAAAGAGAATGATACATTTCCACTCATATGGGGGCCGGGGGCCTAAATTTTTTTTATATTTAAAAACCGACTCATCACAAATCCCATAATTCATCGTGTAGGTAAAAACATAAAACTTTAGGAAGTTTTTGGGTATCCTTAAACGAAATTAAATAATTTTTAAATGCACGCTCATGAGGGTGGGCCAAAAAAACGTGTTTTTCCCTTATACGTGCTATAAAAATGTGAAAATCAATAATTCTCCTATTTTCCAAATAGACAAACGCATAAAACTTTGGGGGTTTGTTAACTACACTTCCACGATGGTAGCAGGTGAAAAATTATTTAAAACATTCTTTACTGTGGGCTGGGAGGCCAAAAAAGTTTTCCCCTAATATTAACTATATAAAAATTTTAAAAAAATCCCTAATTATCTCCCATTCCCTAAGTAGGTAGAAGCATAAAACTTTAGGAAGTTGTTGGGTACCCTTTCACGACAAAATTTAGCGTAATATAATTTTATAATTTTAAAATTCACACTCATTGTGGCCGGGACCTCAAAAACGTGTTTTTTTTTCAAACATGTGCTATATACAAATTGAAAAGCCCTATTTTTCCTATTTCCCAAATAGGTAACGCATAAAACGTTGGGGATTTTTTAAATACACTTCTACGATGGCAGCAGCTGAAATATTAGTTAAAATATTCCTTGGTGGGCGCTGGGGGCCGAAATATAGTTTTTTATGCTCTCACTTACTTATCACTAATACTCCATCTTCCCGCAGCAAAGCGCGGGCAAATTGCTAGTCTTATATATACATTTAATTTAAAGATAATACAATCTTATATATACATTTAATTTAAAGATAATACAATCGTATATATACATTAAATTTGAAGATAATACACTCTTATATATACATTTAATTTTAAGATAATACACTCTTATATATATACATTAAATTTGAAGATAATACACTCTTATATATACATTTAATTGACAAGAAAAGTTTCAAAAGATTAATTTATTTGATTCTGTAAATTGGACGTCGCCATTCTCGTTTTTTTCCAATTGG
>MUZC01004546.1:273692-298975 GCA_002072015.1 Radix auricularia | reverse complement strand
CCCTCCCCCCCCACCTTCTTTTCATCTTTAACGATTTTATAGGGTGTTCCAGGAACTTATTTAGCATAAACTGAATTAAGGCACTCTGAATAAAGCTGTCATGGAAAATCCCCGTGCTGACTTATGTTTTACTGGTTCACAAAATGAATCGTGCATTAACATCATTGTGTTAAATTGTTACAAGAACAAAACCAATACAATGCATGAACTCACAACCAAATAAATTCAAAACTTTTTCACAAACACATGACCTTTTTTAATACAAAGTTCCACCAGGCTACAATAATAACGAATATTTTCTGCAAATCAGTGTGACTTCTGCTGTTGCTTTCGAGAGACCAGTTCAGAAATGCGTGGCTTCACCTTAGCAAGTGCCACTCTCATGTCATTTTCACAGCAAAGTCTGTTCTTTTTCTTCGTTTTTATGTCCAGCAGCCTGGAAAAGGATTGCTCGCAAAGATATGTTGTAACAAACGGTATAAATATTTCCAGAGCTTTCCTAGCAATAACAGGATACGTTACCATTTGTCGACACCAAAACGTTGAGAGCGTTGTTGTCCTGAAGAGTTCCTGTTGAACCTGGCTCTGCTGAATTTCAATGATTCCGTCGAGGTATTCATCATTGACATCTGCTGTCTCAACATCAAACGTGAACGGCTGTCTCACCCATGCTGGATATGACTCTCTTGTAGGGAAGTATTCGTCGAGAGACTTTGCAAGCTCATCTAAGTGCGTGGCAATTGCTTGCTTCAGTTCCGAAAGTACAGAAATGTCTCCGCTTCCAAACATATCTTCGATGTTACTTACACAGTCGTCCAGCAGGGGAAAGTTTGCAAAGTTAGTATTCTCTGTTCGTCGTTTCAATAACGGTAGCTTCTTTTGAAAAGCCTTCAGGTTTTCTTCCGCTTCAATGATGTTGACTCCACCACCCTGCATCTGCTGATTGAGACGATTGAGAGCTTCGAATATATCAGCCATGTACGCTAAAATGAGAACGAACTTAGAATTTTTGAAGCAATTTGCTTGAGGATGTTGGTGCTCTTGCAAAAACAGGGCTAATTCCTCACGCATGGCAAAAACACGATTCAACACATGTCCCCTGGATAACCACCGAACGTTAGAATGGTACAGAAGTACCTCGAATTCAGAGCCCATTTCTTTACACAGCTCACTGAAGATGCGGTGCCTCAGTGCACTGCTTCGCACATAGTTCACACATTCCACAACAATTTTTAATACTTCGGTCATTTCTGGAGGCAAGGTTTTTGTTGTCAACGCATGCCTGTGCAGAACACAATACGTAACAATGATGTGTGGTGCATCGGCTTTCACTAGCGCACAAAAACCAGACTTTCTTCCCAACATGACTGGAGCTCCGTCCGTACAAACTGCAGAAACCATATCCCACGAAAGATTATTGTCTCTGAAAAAGTCATCCACAAGTTTCTTCACATCGGCTGCCTTAGTTGTTGTTATAAGAGGCTTACAAAATAAAAATTCTTCATTTATCATGTTGTCTTTCACATAGTGCACAAATACAGCAAGCTGACTCAGATTAAAAACGTCTGTGGTCTCGTCGAGATGGAGGCTGAATTTTGTCGGGCTTGAAAACCGATCTGCAACTACTTGAGCCAAGATGTCATTGCTCATGTCCTCTATTCTGTCTCTGATCGTGTCATTTGATAGAGGAATTTTGGACAATGTCATTTCGGCCGCTTTTCCCAGCATCAGATTCGCCATCTTCAACGCAGCTGGTTTTATGAGTGCTTCGCCAATGGTGTGTGGTTTGCCCGGCTTTGCGATCAGGTAAGCAACTTCGTACGATGCTGTGATAATCGGTTTGTCGATTGGTACAAAGCCAAGAGCAGGCAGAGTAGCTTTTTCATCAAATCTGGATCTTTTCATCTTGAATTCAGCGAGCGTTGTGTTCTTGTGTTCCCCATCTCCATGCAGGTTAAGGAAGTGTTCCTTTAGTTTTGCCGGTACTAGACTAGAATTGCTTAATTTCGCATTGCAAATCATGCATATAGGACGCTGACTCCCATCACGTTCTGTTATATATGTGAATCCATGTTTTACATATTCGTCCGACCACTTTCTTTTTTTGTTCGACATAGTTAGTATGGATCAAAAATATTAAGAAAGAAATCACACGACATAGGTTAAAAAAAATTGTAATAATAAACTCAAGAACTCAAGACCAGTTGATTTATTAAAATGTATTAAGATATTAAGGCTCGAAGCTACCTTCCCTAAAATAACATAAGTAATTAGAGCATTGCTTACACTTGTCTTAAATAATACTAGGTTTTAAAATAGCTTTTCTAAAATTAAGTTAATGGATTATTAATTTTGATCAATAAAGATTAAACCAAAATTGTCTAATCTATTGCTATTTCAATTTCGGCCATTGAGCATGGCAAGGCTGAAATCAGTCATGCACGAAAGATTAAGCCATCAGGAAAAACAGAATTTTAAGAGAAAAAAAGGAAAGCTATATTTCTTCAATAATTTCAATTTTATTGAAGAAATAAAGCTTTTCTTTAGTTCGCTAACATGAACATTTATAGTGTCGTTGTTACTTTCTAACAAAACATGGGGTGATTGGTACATGAAGTGAGTGGTACATGGGGTGAGTTGTACATGGGGTGAGTAGTATATGGGGTGAATGATATATGGGGTGAGTGGGACGTGTGTTGAGTTGTACATGTAATGAGTGGGACATGTGGTAAGTGGTACATGGGATGAGTAAGACATGGGATGAGTAAGATATGGGACGAGTGGTACATGCGGTGAGTGGTACATGTGGGTGAGTAATATGGGGTTAGTGATATATGAGGTGAGTGGGACATGGGGTGAGTTGTACATGTGATGAATGGGACATGTGATGAGTGGTACATGTGATAAGTGGTAAAAGGGGTGAGTGGTACATGGGTAGTGGTACATGGGGTTAGTTGTACATGGGGTGAGTGGGACATGGGGTGAGTGTTACATGAGTTGAGTGATACATGGGGTGAGTTGTACACGGGGTGAGTGGGACATGGGCTGAGTGCTACATGGGGTGAGTTGTACAAAGGGTTAGTGATACATGTAGTGAGTGGTACATGGGCTCAGTGATACATGGGTTAAGTAATACATGGGTTAGTGGTACATGTATTAAATAATGCATTGGGTTAGTGGTACATTGGGTGAGTGATACATGGGCTGTGCGATTCATCGGGTGAGTGATGCATCGGGTGTGATACATGGGGGATGTGATACATGGGGTGATTCATACATAAGATGAGTGATACATGGGTTGAGTTATACATTGTGTGAGTAATGCCTTGGGTGAGTTATACATCGGTTGAGTGATTCATGGGTTGAGTTAAACATTGTGTGAGTGATGCATTGGGTGAGTTATACATCGGTTGAGTGATACATTGGGCGAGGGAAACATGGGATGAATAATACATGGGCTGAGCGATACATTGAGTGATGGTAAGTTGGCTGAGTGATACATTGAGTGATGGTAAGTTGGCTGAGTGATACATTGAGTGATGGTAAGTTGGCTGAGTGATAAATGACGGTAGTTATATATAGTGCGAATTAGACCTTGGTAGAGTGGTTTATGGGGCGAGTGTTTCATGTATTGCGGGAGTTTATAAATTAGCATGGGTTGTTAGCGGAGCCACGGAAAACTCGTGGAAGTGTATGCATTTGGTGACAGTTAGGTATTGTGCATGGAATGATTATTTTATGGGATGAGTTATATATTTATATCATTTGTAAGGGGAACCACTGTCGGAAACGAAAGGAAAAGAAGTAATATGGGGAAATTAAGTTCGATGGTGTATCAAACACCTGCGGAGGATACTAATATATAAGGGGGAAACTTCGCATAACAAGTCAGATATATTAAGAGAGAGATATAGAAAGATTGATAGATAGATAAATAGATAGATAAAATGAGAGAGAGAGAGAGAGAGAAAGAGAGTGAGAGAGAGGCAGTGGTCCGCGATAGAACTGTGGGCTAGTAAGGCATAGTTAATATTAATATAAGACTACTAAATAAGACAATCTGACAAACTCAAGTACACCACTCATGAGACAACACCAAAGTTTAATCGTCATCTCCTATCTACTTTCTCTTACTTCAGTTTCTAAGTCACAGCCCTTATCACCGAGTTATAATATAATAACACCTCAATGTAGCAAGCACCATGGGCAAAACCAGAATAAACATCATGTTGCAGAAAATCCCAATAACCCTATTATTATAACCGACATTTAAGTACAGTGGCGTAGCAAGGGTGGGCAAGGGGATCAAATGCCCCGTGCGACACTTAGCTAGGGGTGGGAAATTCCTACTCGTAAATTATTTTTTAACAGGAAAAATTTTACAAGAAAGTGGAGCTCTTTATCGAAATGGATGAAAAGCCAAAAATGAAATTACTTTTTAAAAAATAAAGGAACTATCCCAATGTATGTGAACGTCACTTAAAACTAGGGAAAGTTGAAGCAAATAGTTAGATAGTAGCAGTAAGCTTGAGCATAGAACGAGCGTCTGTATAGATAAGACAACATGTACAGTATGAAGACTATGATGCTCAGAATTATTTACAAATGATCAGAGCTTAAAAATTTTTTTTGTCAGAAGCTACTCACAAATAAATTAATAGAATAGCTTCAAGGATGATTTGACATTTGCTAATATGTTGTGACCTCATCATTTTGATCGATTCTTCTAATTAACAAAAAAAAATAAATAAATACTATTGAAGCGAGTATATATGAATGTTATGTATACAAATAGTTGAGAAGAAAGTTTTATTCTTTATAAGTTGAGATTACTTTCGAAATTTATGTGAAGTTTCAGCAGTTTTATAGACTTTGGAAAAGTGATATGATTTTCGAACACTAAATAATCTAACATTAGAGTATACATTGTCAAGCAAAAGAATATTTTACCTCATAAGTATAAAAAATATATTTAAAAAATAAAAAATGAATAAATGTATTCAAGACCAGTTGATTTATTCAAGTTTATAAAGATAATGAGGCTTGAAGTTATTCGATCCAAACTAATATAATTAATTCGAACATTTCTTACCAATGTCTTAAATAATGCAAGGTGTTAGAGTAGCTTCTCTAAAATAAAGTTAATGAAAAATTAATTAAGATCAATGATGAGTACAATAAGATTGACTAATGTAGTTTTGCTACTGAGTTACTGAGCATGAAATGTCTGACAACATTGATACCCGAAAGGTTGTGCCATGAGGAAAAACAGAAAACTTCAATTTGTTCAAGAAACGAAAGCTCTTCTTTGTATTTCTAACATGATAATGTATAGTGTCATTATTATTTTGAAATAAAAACTATTTTTAAATAACAATAACATATTTTTGTGATGATGTTTTTAGGGAGGGGTGGGTTGCAAATTTGGGTTCTGCCCCGGGCAGCACATACCCACGCTACGCCGCTGCTTAAGCACTTAGAGCTGTACATTCATCTTTCTGTTTAAAGTTAAACTAAAGTCACACGTTTTGAAATCTGTCTACTTTAGCAGCGAAACAAGTCAACAGAACTAACTCTGCCTAGTATATCTCCTAACGATATGTGAATATTAAGTGTTAACTTAGTAATTATTTTGCATTATGTTTCCACTAAGTGGCTACAATTTTGTTGATGTTTAAAACATTAACCAGCCTCGTATTGCTGCACGAAGTAGTAAAGAAAAAATTATTTTCGCTCCTGAAATGTCATAGAGATTTTAATGGCTGTCAATTCTGGCCCAGATGTACTGGGATGGCAGGGCGTTTTAACCTCAAACGGTTCGACATTGGATGGTCTGACATACATCGGGCAGTTTAAACATGTACTGGACAGTTTTAACATGTACCGGACAGTTTTAACATATACCGGAAAGTTGTAACAAGTACCGGGCAGTTTTAACATGCACCGGACAGTTTTAACATATACCGGACAGTTTTAACATATACTGGACAGTTTTAACAAGTACCGGCAGTTTCAACATGTACCGGACAGTTTTAACATGTACCAGACAGTTTTAACATATACCGGACAGTTTTAACATGAACCGGACAGTTTTAACAAGTACCGGGCAGTTTTAACATGTACCGAACAGTTTTAACATATACCGGAAGTTTTAACATGTACCGGACAGTTTTAACAAGTACCGGCAGTTTCAACATGTACCGGACAGTTTTAACATGTACCGGACAGTTTTAACATATACCGGACAGTTTTAACATGTACCGGACAGTTTTAACATGTACCGGACAGTTTTAACATGTACCGGACAGTTTTAACATGTACCTGACAGTTTTAACATGTACCAGACAGTTTTAACATATACCGGACAGTTTTAACATATACCGGACAGTTTTAACATGTACCGGACAGTTTTAACATATACCGGACAGTTTTAACATATACTTGACGGTTTTAACATATACCGGACAGTTTTAACATATACTTGACGGTTTTAACATATACCGGACAGTTTTAACATATACCGGACAGTTTTAACATATACTGGACGGTTTTAACAAGTACCGGGCAGTTTTAACATGTACCGGACTGTTTTAACATGTACCGGACAGTTTTAGCATATACTGGACAGTTTTAAAATGTACCAGACAGTTTTAACATGTACCGGACAGTTTTAACATGTACCGGACAGTTTTAACAAGAACCGGGCAGTTTTAAAATGTACCAGACACTTTTGACATACATCGGGCAGTTTTAACATGTACCGGACAGTTTTGACATATACCGGGCAGTGTCTACATATACCGGATATTATTGAAATATACTTGACAAATACCGGACATTTTATGTATGTTTTATTATCCATTACCCTAAAAGCAGGTTTTGAAAAATCCCAAACACCATCCACACAATAGCATTGTTTAGAAAACCTCATCTCAAATTGGAAATTGGGAGATTTAACGTGCATGGTAAGAAAGACCTCTGAAAGAAAGAGAGAGTCTGCATTTTATCTCAATTTAATTGCGTGTTTTAAAAATATTTTTTACAATTATTAATTACTAATATATATATATAGATCTATAATTTTTGTGTGTCTCTCCTAGTTATGTGCACATGAATATACCACAAGGTTTTCCTACGCGTGATTAGGACAGATAACAACTGTCCATGGAAAAAAAAAGTATCCTCTGAATTATTTTAAAGGCTCAGGAAACACAAGTCAACAAACAGGTCGATAACAAAACATTTCAGGCTCTTTACAAATATTTGTCCCTGGTGGGGTCTAGTTTCCTAAAAGGATCCCATTCTCCTATCAGCTTTTAGATCTAATCTCTTTTCTTCCCTATTTAAATCTCACCCTTCTATTAACCCATTGTTTGCCCTTTGTTGTTTCAGTCAGAAGCTTTATGAACGACGATTCTTTATATGGACCTTCCAGAGGTTAAAATATTTTTACTACTAGTAATTTTGTTGTCAACGCACATATAAAATAAAGACATAATCGTTCCACCACTTTTCCCCACTGTCACAGTTTCCCCATTGTCACAGTTTCCCATCTGTCACAGTTTCCCCACTGTCACAGTTTCCCCACTGTCACAGTTTCCCCACTGTCAGTTTCCCCACTGATCCCTGGACGCGTCAGTGGGTTCAAAGATCTCTTGATAATTTTCCTAACTTCTCCTCCAGGAGAGAGCACCGTGCTTTATAGCAAGTATTACCAGAGAGATTCCAGCTAGGAAAACTCATGATTTTGATAGTAAACTAAACGACGAACGACGATTATTTTAGCAGATACAACCCAGAGTCGTTGTACAGCTGCGGGAGTTTCCGCGCGGATGGGTGAGGTAACACAAAGGGAACGCCGGCGCTCAGCGTGGTGTCTTGTTACTTTGTAGAGCGAATGGACGATGCCTTGACTTGGAACAAGGCGCCAGTCACTGAACATCGATCGACTCGTCTCTGCGGTGTTCAAGACAGAGGCTGGGATTTTCTTTATTATAATTAAATTAATCATTACGTGGTGCATGAAAATAAAAATGGACATCCAATATCTTTTATTTCTAAAAAAAGATATACAGCATAATTTAGAATAAAAATAGTCTACAATTAAATGTTCTTCACTTCTAAGAAGAAAATCTTTTAATATTATTAAATTTAAACAAATTTGTTGCCTTATACAAAAAAAAATCTGTGTTCTAAGTAATGTGTATTTCAAGAAAAATGTTGCTGAACAATCCATCAAGGATTTAAAATTTCTGTGTAAGTATCTGCTTCATTAAATGTCAAAAATGGGTGGCCTCCTTACGCTCATAAAAACGTAAAGGTTGGGGGGAGGATCATGAGCAAACCTGAAACTTGTTAGAGTGGGGTAATCACAAGTAAACCTGAAACAGAGGGGTATCACAAATGAACCTGAAACTGGGGGGGGGGGTATTTCCATGAAGAGTCGTGTCCATTAAATGTAACTTGACTATCTATTAAGGTTTTTGATGTTTCGTTGTTTTTTAAATGCTCTCAATGAAAGTTGTCTCTCAAGCTTTGCCATTTTGTTTCTACGATATTGCCTGAAAAGAAGAAAATGGTTGCTTTTAAAAATATTGTCATTCTTTAAAAAATATACAAATTACTCCAGAACATTATTTTTAATCATAATAAACGATGAAACTTTAAATGAATCCACACCATTTTTAAATTACTACTTTGCTAAAAATTAAATAATCCAGCAGTTTCTACACGTATATTATTTTTTTGCGAAATTTAATTTTCTCATGAGAAGTTACGTGTAATTTTATAAAATGCATTACTATATGTTGTATGTTTCTATTACAGCGTTAGTTTGAAAAGGAATTTTGTTAGGGCTGCGGAAATTATCGATTAATTTCTCGATTATACGGAAAAAATGTATCGATTAAAATTATTTTAATCGATAAAATAACAATTAAAATTAAAGCCAATATTTTAATCCATTTTTTCGATTTATTAATAAATAAATAATTATTCATAATTAATAATACTTTTTTACGTACAAACTTCTCAATTATGATAAATATAATTTTTAAAGTGTATTAACTTTAAAATAAGCAGTTTTTATCAGGAAAATGATATTTTAAAAAATAGACATTGTTTTTACTTAATTAAAAATATTTTTTTAAAATTCATTATCGTTAAATGAAATTACTTATATTTCAAATATGTCTCCAAAAAATACAATATTTTTAATTAAAAACTAAAGTTATGGGCATTTTATGAAATTTTCAGTTTAATGACGTCATAAATCTTATTTTCAGCTTTAATCAAAATTATCGATTAATTATTCGGTAATTTTTCAAAAGTTAACGATTAAATTTAAATTAATCGATAACAGCCCTAGATTTTGTCAATTAATAAATATAATGCTCGAACTTGTTGTAATCATTTTGTTTATTAATCCCCCTACTGGCCGGGTTGTCACAGTAAAATGCAAATTGAAAGTTTCTCACTAACAAACAAAATTAGAATCAAACATCTAGTAACGAAATAAAACGTATTATTTTCTTTAATTATATTTATTGTTTTTCTCAGAATTCTAAAATAGATGAATAATAGTTTTTTAAAAATACCTCCAGTAAGTAAATTTATTTTAACATGGTAAAATAAAATCTGGCAAGCAGGATGTTAGATTTAAAAAATCATGTTAAGCCTGGTCCCTTTTGGAACTCAGGACGTGTTAGCGCATTTTCGTATTCTGTATCAGTACTTATGTTAGATATCAGCATTATGTAGTTATCAGTAATTGTGTTTAGATTTTAGACATATTTTTATGAATTTTCTTGTGTAATGAATATACCTGACATTTTTTTAATTTAAAAGTCATTTCTTTACATTTTAAAAAATATCATTTTCTCTTTAATCTAACTACAAGTCACCACAAATGATGACGTAAAACTCTCTAAACTTTTACACATATTCTAATGACGTCAACTAAAAAAAAACAACTAATTCTTTTGCACCCTTTCGCACCACTCTTCAATGCCTGCAGAATTATGCATTCGACTTCCGGCAATGGCGGCCGTTCCCTGCGCTAGTGTTACCTCTCGATTTGAAATATTTTTTGGTAGTTTTAACGGGGTTTTTTAACGGATCGAGTAACTGAGTGTTGATGCACAAATGGCAGGTCAGGACATACAAAAAACATATATACCTCATGGGTCTAGGACTTATGGATGCTGAGATCAAGGGTGATGACGGACGGACGGACGGACGGACAAAACGGGTGCAATAGCGCATTCGACTTCTCGAAAATGCGCTAAAAAATTGATATATCATAAACGGATTACGTATAATAGAGAGCCGAAAAAGTGTCTTAGAAATTAAAAAGGTTTATTCAAACATTTAATTATTATAGTAAATTACACGTATATATAATATATGCATAATAAATACATAGCATAAATTGTAACAAAGATTGTTTAAATAGTAAAACAAGTATTGTTCTTCAGTAATTTATAAAATTTGTTATTTGATTTCCTGTTAGTCAACATATTTATAATTTAATAGTAAGTATAAAAATGCATAAAGTTTTTACTAATCATAAGACGATTTCTATACAGCTGTATTACTTTTATATTTATAAAATTAATTTGAAATTTTCATTCAAGTGCTACAACTTTAATACGTCATTTAACTTGTTTTGAGTGCTAACTTCTTTTAAAAATAACGAAAAGCAAACACACCCACCCGTGATTTTGCTACTTCCCATGAAATTTTCAGTTTAATGACATCATACATCTTAATTTTTAGCTTAACAAAATTATCGATTAATTAATCGGTAATTTTTCAAAAGTTAACGATTAAATTTAATTTAATCGATAACAGCCCTAATTTATAATCAATGTTTAATTTGTATGCATTAAAATAAAATATAATCTAAGGATGTTAGAACATTTCGGGTTTTTTTTTTTTTTTTTTTTTTTTTTTTGAGGCTGGTTAAGGAAGTTAAACGGTTTGGAAAAAAACGGACCGGTTCAATGGGAGACCTAAATAATAAAATTATAAAAGCTTATGTTAACATTACTGTTAACCCAAAAGTAGCGGATTCTAGCAAATTTTCTATGCACACTATGATTGAGCATTACCCCCAAGAGTTCCATTTTTACCCCAAAATGAGATAATTTATTGGTTACATTTTATTTACAACTGTTGTGTGACGTGCGTGAAATCTTGAAGAAAAAACTTTCATGAATTACTGTATTTTGCGACGCACAAGATGACACCCTACTTTCCTGCACAAATGTAGGGTTATTACTTCACACAGAATGGGCCATTTTCATCTTCCAGCGCATACCTAATAATTTTTAGAAAACATGAGATGTGATATCAATATGATAATTTTAGATCAAATGCCTTTGATGTGCATATACTTAGCAGGAAAACTGTCATTAGAATATCGAAATCAATTTGAGGAATTGTCTTGTATCTATATATTCTAGGTCTATAAACAATGCAATGATTCTTGTAATATCAATAGTCACATTCGCGAGCTTAATCGCAAAGTTTAATCACATCAATGGTTTTTGACATTACCGCTGCATTGTTCGTTAGCTGTCTTGCTATACCTTGGCAACTAAATTTTTTTTTTTAAATGTAATATATAAAACCAGCCGAATTCATACTTAATCTTATCTTGCTTTAAGCTGTGTAGGGACTCATTATGCTATCAAATCAGTACTGAGAAAATCATGTCAAAACGGGAAAAGAATGCAATGGTACCTGTTGAAATTGAAAAATTCTTGCTGGTCGTCTTATACGAAAAAGTTTGAGAATCACTGGCTTACAATTTATTTAATTTATTTAATATCTTTTACATAGCTTTACTCGTGTTATGATAATACATGTACAATGTTGGCCTACAATAAATAAATACTTAAATGACAAAAAAGTGATTGGAAACATTCTTATTTTCAAATAGAAAATATATATATATATTTCTTTTTTTTTTTTTTTTTTTTTTTTTTTGGGGGGNTATTTTTTTTTTTTTTTTTTTTTTTTTTTTTTAGGGGGGGGAGGGGCGTCGACGATTCTGTGACGACGCGTGACGTAGGCGGAAGGGGGTTAAACATCGGCCAAAATCGCGTGACGTCATTTATGAACGGTCCCTAATTTCAAAAGTTTAACTTGTCAATATCATAGTCACAATCTAAATAATTTTCATTAAAACGAAATATAATGTTTTAAAAAATAATTTCTAAGTTATTCATGAAAGCCATTTCTTATTTGTTAAATGATCATAATTATAAGTATAAAATTTAAGGACTTCGCAAAAATGTCCGCCAACCTTCTTTAGAGGGAATATTAGACTGGAGCCTTGTACAAAACTAAATTTTTTTAAAAATGCATGTAGAAGGCGATTATTTAAATAATGTGAACAATAGAATATTTTGTCACGATAAATTATTTCAATGGTTATGAACAACTCAAAACATGCTCTTTTCTTTTTAATAAGACTTTTGTATTTGATGTAATTGAATGTATATACGTCAAGGAATCATCACTATCTGCGTATCTCCTTGGCGTATCACAGCGTGTATCTTTGGGTTTCGAAGAGCGTCCCTTGTAAACTTCTCATGGACAAGTCAACAAGCTCACTCTGTGCTACCGTCAGCCAATTCTTCCAGTCTCCGACATCACCTGAGATATAGTACAGATTTGATGTCTTTATTTTGATAGTTGAGAATATCATTTGTTGATGGGCTTTAAGCAATTTTAATATTTTATGTATTGTCATAAGTAGAGTTATTCATGAAGACTATGTGATTATTGAACCTTTGCGCAGTAGTTTGTATGGAATATCTTTAGACTTCTGATAAGTTTCGTTCATGACATCGAATGCTGCTGCTTTCGTCATGTCCTCCACCAGTTGGTCATCAAGAGTTATCTCGAGAAATTTAGCTATTTTTCTTATCTCCCTTGGCAAGTTCTGTTAGAAAAAATAGTAGTGTATATTATTTTCCCCCTTTGCTATGTAACATCAGACACATCGACAACATTATAACATGTAGTTTTTAATGTTTCTCTCTGAGGCTCAGGGAAATAAAGATTCATCTTTAGTTATTGACCTTGCCTCTCTGTATACATTCCTCGTTTTGTTTCCACGAGAAAAGCATTTTTTAAAAGGACAAATAAATGACACTTAAAAAATAAAACATCGAACATCCGATTCTGTAAGGTGATATTATAATTGATGTTATTAAGGTGTAGATTATAACGGTGTTATCGGGTAAAAATGCGTTGTCGTCATAAACCTTTATAAATGATTTAGATTTATGTATAAAGTGTATTACCTCTTTCATGTCCTCATAATGCACAACAAGTATAGGATGGTCTGGGTTTGATTTGATCGCCAGGTCCCAATCCTTGTAGTAGTTAAAGTAGCCCTCGTAACCAACTGGGAAAAAAGTTAAATAAATAATAGTTAAACACATTTTTATCTCAAAGAAGGATTTCAAACTTTCAATATATATATATATTTAAAAAACGATTGTAAGTAACTAAGCAAAATAAAATTATTTTTAAAAAGTAACCCTTAGAGAATACTGAAGTTTTGAAATAGTACTTGTCTTTTCAAAGACAGGAGAACATCGTAACTCGGGTATCTTGAAGACACCATTAACCTCGTCAATGGCTTCAGATGGACGTCATCATTACCTGGCGTGTAAAACTTTCTACCAATAGCGACCACACAGCTACCACCCACTCCCTCGTGGCCAGTAAGGATTGCATAATGAGAAAAAACTTGTAAAACACTAAGAATAGGGGATGTCCACGCATCAATAACCTCTGCATAAAAGAAACTGTTTTTCTTTGCACTTAAAGAAAGAGTGCGTCACATACAAGCTTCGTGATCAGCACAGCTTTAAAATAGACTAGGATATGAATTGCCTCATCTTTGTGAATGCTGGCCTAAATAAACCTGGTCTAAATACCCGTAGAATTAGCCCTTCTCTTCAGGGGTTGAACAGAGAGTTGGCAAAGCTAGGGCGCAAACTGGAGATAGATATGCACTCACTGCCATAGAAATGCTCTAGAAGGCTCTGTTCTCGCAATGCCTCTGTCAACTAAAGCCTAGCCTTTACGTGCAGCTGATCTGTTAAATCTGGAGGATAATTTTTCTACCAACAGGAGACGGGGCAAAGGAGGTTCCCTGGTGTCTCAAAACCCATCGCTTCAGGTAGATAAGGCTCATTGAAATTGGCTGGTAGTTCAATTAGGAGAAGGAAACTCTGACTCTAAACCTTAGCTGCCTTGCGGCTACACCCGCTACCCGGAAAAGACTAAGGGAATAAATCTTTACAGAAAATGGAGCATCTACAGACGGCTATTCATAAAAGGTTTGTACATTCCGGCAGCTCCTGTGACACCAATGGCGCCAAGCTGTATCAACGCAAGCCGTTACCTTGGTTACACTATGGACGTGGAGAGGGGGGTATACTGTATAGGCAGCAGCTATTTCTCCATTTTTTCCCACCATAACTTGCATCACCCGGGTAGAGGACACGCCAGTGTTGCCTCAAGGTGTCCACAAAACACTTGAGGCAGCAGTTACCAGTTCAAGGCATAAGCTAAATTTACGTAGAGCTAGGCGCATAGGCCGCTTCCAACGGCGGGAGAGATTCACTAGTCTAACTGGACAGCTGCCCCCTAGTCTCACTGGACAGCTGCCCCCTTTCTCAAACTGGGCAGCCCCTAGTCAATATTTAAATGTATGCTGCTGGGCTTGGTTGCCAACTTGTTTAATGGTACTTTAATCTCCACGCACTCACTGGAGAAGGCAGGGCATGACGGGATAGAAATTATTTGACTAGGGGCTTGTCATGAACTGAGTTACTTACATTGGCCGTCAAGGCTTGTCATGAACTGAGTTACTTACCTTGCCCGAACATGTAAAGCTGGAACCAATCATTGAAAGGCCCGTCATAAGAGAACATTGTTTTGAGTATAAGGTGTTGGTTGTAGTAGGAGACAGCCGTGTCTTTGGGATTTCTCGCAGTCAGTACAATCTTGGTCTTCTTGGCTGACACCTGAATGGATATGACGATACGACTCATTTGAGTTGCTTACCAAACTTGTTGCTGGTAAGTTTAGTATGACTATATTCTCGAGTTAGCTGTATTATAAAGTTTTATTTAATTTTATAAATTTTTATTTATTAATTGATGTATTGAAGTTTATAATCAAACTTTAACCATANTATATATATATATATGTAATTCAAGAGAGAAAAGATGAAGAGCGCGCATGTGCAAAACATGACTAATGACCCTCACAGGGGTCTACCAAGCAATCAAAATCATCCAGACTTCATAATGCTAGTTGAGTTAGATATAACATTATTCATTGACTCAGTGGTCATGCTGACAGCAAATTAGCAAACTATGATCTTTGAAATGTGTTTATTTTTCATTTGCATTTAGAGTGGCACTATGACAAATGAATGTAGGAATTTAGAAGGTCATTTGCATGTATAAAGCTAATTGGTGAACTATATATGTATGTGCCAATATAGTGTTGCATAAAATGAAAGGGGTCAAATAAATTGTTAAGTTAAATGATAGAAATTTTTTCAAGTATTAGATACACGTTATTTAGTAACCATATCAGATTACGTTGTGAAATTACCATATCAGATTATGTTGTGAAGTTACCATATCACATTACCTTGTGAAGTTACCACATCAGATTACGTTGTGAAGTTACCACATCAGATTACGTTGTGAAGTTACCACATCAGATTACGTTGTGAAGTTACCACATCAGATTATGTTATGAAGTTACCATATCAGATTACGTTGTGTAGTTACCTTACAGTAGCGTTTAGATACCATTACCGCTAATTAGCTAATTACGTTAAATGAATTCAAATTCAGGTAGTCAAATGTTTTTTTAAATCACTAGTCAGTTACATTTATGAATTTACAGTTTGAATATGAGGTAATTACACAATAAAATGAAATTCAATAAGTACTAGGAAATCTTAGCAGTACCACGTTTCTCGGAGAATAATCACCTGTGTAGGCAGGTAATCGAAATGTAGGTGCGAGTTGAATACTCTAGGGGAGGGAATCCCTTCTATCAGATGACCTTTGCCAATGTCCAGGAACGTCGAGTGTTTCCCAATCGTCGAAAGTTCAGCTTGTTGTTTGGTTATCATAGTTAGGACCTCCCACGTCCAGTGGCAACCTGGAGAAACGATGACCGAGTGAAAGTAGAGAATAAAAATAATTAATATGTCAGTGATAGCAATTATTACTACAAGTAACAAACATGGATAAGTCATAGTTAAGCCATGGTTAGCCCTTGACTAGTAATAGATAATTAATTGTTTGTAATAGACATGAAATAACAATATATCTTTATAAAAAACAATTACCTATTATGCTAAGTATTTTCTATAGAAGTGTGCAATGTCTTAAATAGATGAATACACAAACCTAAGTGAGTCATTTTGAAAACTATGTTAATGCAATTTGTTCATGTAGAAAACAACATTCAAAAATTTATTTTTTCATGATTAATATTTTTGGTTGGGAAAGCCGTTCCTGTAGTACAGACAAAGCATGATAAAGGAACCAAAGGACTATTTATTTACAGTCTTATATTAGCTGCTAGCAATAATTTTATTTAAAGGACGCTGGCTGGAGATGGTCCTTGTTGTGTTGAAGTCAGGCGACCCTGCAGACTTAATCCACTCCTGGGACCCACCAACCAAAGAAAACATTGATAAACTAGAACAAATTTTAAAAAAAAGAGCAACCAGATTCATTGATGGAGAATATTAAAAACTGACAAGAGTAACACTTTTAGTTACATGATCAAACTAGAGGATAGAAGAAACAAGAGTAACATTTTAATAGTACATAAGGCGATTGTTTCTAACTGATAAATACAGCACAAAGATAACTCAATACAATCTAAAGAAGACATAAGGAAAAAAATCACTTTTTTATTCGTATGCAAGAACAAACACATACAAATTCTTGTTCTTTTTATCTGGGACCAGGGCATGGAATGGGTTGCTTGAGGAAAACAGGAAAACCAACACTTCATCAACATTTAATACTCTAATAAGCACGCAATACTAGGCATAAACTGTGAATAAGCTTAGGACGCAAACATCTTCTGTATAGAAGGATCATCTGGAACATATAAGATAAGTAGATAAGATACTACTGACCTGTTCTGGGATATCCACACAAGAAAATGTCGTCATCTCGGAGTTGAAGTTCCTTCATCTGTTTAAATCCCCTGTCACCAAATGGTGGAAATAATCTCCCTTCATAGGACCAAAGTTTGAGTTCACGACCTTCTAGGTCATAGACGCTTTTGTTGCTAGGGAAGCCATACTTTTCTCTCTCTAAGAGTGTCTTGATGACAAAATAAACATCTATTAGTTTAAAATTGTTTGGAAAATTATAGCTCAACTATAAAACACACGCGCACACACACAAATATGAACACACAGATACACAAGAACTTTTGTTGTAATTCGTTGCTTAGCTTAAATTTGAATATTATTCTTTGTTTTAATTTATTGCAAATCTAAAATGTTTTTTTAGTTTAAATAAAGATTACTTTTTAATATGCGTATTATATTTTTGCGAAAGATATCTTAAAGATCACGTGACATATTGATCAATATGTTCTTCTTGTGAGCCCAAACATCACCCTTCACCTCTAAGTCATTCATCTTGTGAGCCCAAACATCACCCTTCACCTCTAAGCCGTTCTTCTTGTGACCCCTCTGAACAAAAAATCCACGCATGCGTGTTAATTAACTCACCAGCCCGTCTTGTCCGCGTATCTTGTCCATCAACTCAGTTTATTTAAAACACTTTGTCTATTTATGTAAGTAGTTTTGTCTGAAGTATCGAAGTAAAGAGATAGGATTTTAATTCACTGAAATATTAGATTGCAAAAGTCGAAGTATAAAAATAAAAGATCACCCAAATAAGTAGTTAAATATAAACATAGCCTGAACATTTTTAATCTAGATACACTTTACATTACTTTATTTTTTTTTAAAAGGGGAGGCAATATAGATATTTAAAAGCTATAATAAATATTATAGAAATGTAGAGATTTTATTTTATGAATTTATGAATTTTGTGGCGAATTCGTTGTCTCGGGGGATCGAGGTCCGCTCTTTGCCACAGATATCAGTGATTAAGTTCTTACAGTTATAAGAAAAATGAGACCACAGTCATTTGAAAGGTAGGCTAAAGTCAAACAAGTCAAATTCCATCGAAATAAATCTGTAAGTTTAATCCGTATAATAAATAAGTCCTTCTATTTCTTTCTACAACAATATTAATATTCTTTTACTATCATTACCAAACCCAACAATGCTATTCTTCATGTTGATAACATCTCAAACCGACATTCTCTCTCCATAGCCTTTCACTCCTTGTGCGTCTTTGTTTGTAAGACGCATAATAGCCTGGTGCACACACTAAACTTATGTACAACATTTAAGTCATTTTCACACCATAACATCCGACCGTAACACCCCCTCCTCACGAGTGACCTTAGCAAAAATGTCGCGAGTTTACACGCTATTTACGGTGGTGATGTTATGGTGTGTCCCGATCCCTGCTTTACAAACACACATATCAAAGATTGATAATATTAAAATTTAGTGATAGTAACAATAGTTGCAATTACTTAAGAAATATTTTCTATATAATTATAATAGGGCTGCGGAAATTACCGATTAATTTCTCGATTAATCGGTAAATAAATTTATCGATTAAAATTATTTTAATCGATAAAATAGTGATAAATTATTTTTTTAAGTTTTAAAAATATTGTCGATTTATTAATAAATAATTAATAATAGTTGGTTTTTTTTACGCACAAACTACTCCATTTAAAAAACGTACTCTAGAAGTGTAAACTTTACAAAAACTGTTTTATACGGACAATAATAAAAAAAAAACACTGCTTTTAATTAATTAAAAATAACAAAATATTAATTCATTGACATTGTTTTGAACTGCTTGTATTTAAATATATCTGCTAACAAAATTATATTATTAAAATGAATTACATTAAATACTTAAGTAATTGGCATTTTTAAAAATGCCTTAAGAGGGCACCAAACGTGAAGGAAAACAACATAACGGAACCAGTAATTAGGAGGTCTTAAACCATTTGGGATAAAAGATGATTGTTATGTTTTTGTTTATCATCAAACAATTTCTATACAGCTGTATTACTTTTATATTTTTAAATAAATTTGAAATTTTCATCTTAGTGCCTAAACTTTAATGCATTATTTAACTTACTTTTTTATTTCTAACAATGTTTTTAAAAATAACTCAATTTTAAAAAAAAATTCAATTGCATGTTTTTATTACTTACCGTGAAATGTTCAGTTTAATGACGTCATAATCTTTATTTTAGCTTTAAAAAATTATCGATTAATTTATCGGTAATTTTTCAAAAGTTAACGATTAAATTTATTTTAATCGATAACAGCCCTAAATTATAATACTTCACTAAAAAATGGTACACTTCAAAAACCTTAAATCTCATAACTGCACAAAACTAATCAACTTATGTACTATGAGACACACCATCCGGTTTTCATAGTCCCCGTGTTTGGACGACATTAAGACTACGCTACCCCATTTTAAAGGATAGCAAAGGTGATTATTACCCAAATACATGCTTTTTATTTCCCTAAAAGCAAAAACGAAAATAATCCACATTTTAAGTTTTAACATGCATGTTATCATCAATATGCAATATCAATCACCTTTTTTAAAATATAATATATATATATATATATATATATATATATATATATATATATATATACTTTATTTTTTAAAAAATGTGATTGATATTTCATATTTANTATATATATATATATATATATATATATATATGAAAAGAAAACAAAGAAAACTTTTGTACCCTATACGGAGTAATTTTTTCCATTCAATAATTACTGCCCCATTTATCTTTGATGTCCACATAGTGCATGGGACATACTATAGACCAGTCATTTCTCTCTTAAAAATCTTTACAATACCCATGGTAAAACCTGTTATGTATATTTTCTGTCCCCATAGTGGGACCTCATATGTATTATTACCGTCCCCATACTGGGACCTGTTAAATTATGGGCTTCTCAAGCATAAACCTAACACTGAACAAAATTTTTTTCAAAGCATCACAATAATCATTAATCTTGAAATCCTCAGGAACATTAGAATCATCAATAACATAATCTTCATCATAATCTTAATAATCCCGAATATTATAATTCTCAGGACATATCCTCATAAGTACATATCCTTTATTTAAGATTTGCCTTAAGTCTACAGGGCAAACAAACAATTCTAACATAAAAAAAATTTGTGTCCTGAATTCAGAAACACCAAATCAATACATGTATCATATCACTTATATTGAATTCATATTAGTCTCAAAGACAAGAGTGCTTACACAATCATCAAAATGGGGCACATAAGAAACGTCTCAATACATATAATAATAATACTGGACGTGAAACCATATTAGTCCCAAAGTGCAAACAATACTTACATAATCTACACAATTTTCGTGTATCTAAGCAACACCTCATCAATCAATGGAATGGTATGAAATCACTCTCGTCTCGCCGTTCAAATAAATGTTCCTCTGAGTCTGAGCACATAGCATATTGCATCGTGAACCAACTGCCACCATCTTCCCCTCTCTAACCATACCTGGTAACTCACATGTTACACATGTTATAAATAAACGAGCTCTATTAAACGGTTCTCTACCATTGTCTGCTAAGTATGTCAGCCAGTGTATTATCAGCCCCTGGAATCGGTCTGATTGAAAATTTGTATTCCTGTAATGTTAACGCCCAGCGCGCAACTCGATAATTAGTGGTCTAAGCCTATGGCGGATTAAGAGGGGGCTGAGCGGGCTAAAGCCAGGGGCCCTCGATGGTTTTGGGGCCCCCAAACTTTTTATATTTCATAATTAAAGTGTACAAATGTTTGAACGAACCCTTAAAAATATAATATATTAAATAAATCTATAAATAATATTATCCATTCTAAAGGATCGTATTCAGTCTTAATAATCGATAAAACGTGATTTAATTGGCTCACTTAGAGAACATAGTATAAAATATAAATTATATTTTTAAAATTCCAATATGAGACAAGCTCCGCTGGCCATGTGGAGAGAGCACAGGCGCGTGATGCAACCGGCATCGGGTTCGATTCCCAGCAGTGGAAAGTTAAATTTTTCTTTTCACACTCAATTGTAACATACCGCAAACACTTCAAACAGTTATATCTTCGTGTTCGTTTATTTCTTTTTTTTTCACTATTAATATTTAGTTACAGTCATATATTAGCCGTTAACAATCATTTTATTTTAAG
Organism: Radix auricularia; assembly: GCA_002072015.1. Classification (NCBI taxonomy): domain Eukaryota; kingdom Metazoa; phylum Mollusca; class Gastropoda; family Lymnaeidae; genus Radix; species Radix auricularia. The sequence continues at coordinate 277,556 of MUZC01004546.1, read as the reverse complement.
GGACGCTGGCTGGATATGGCCCCCGTTTGATTGCAGCCCGGGGCCCCATACAGTCTTAATCCGCCATGGTCTAAGCTATATGTAATACCATCATTGGTTTGTGGTCAGTCTCTATTGTAAAGTGACTACCAAAAAGACCCCCAAAAAATTCCTTTCCAATTACCGCATATCGGGTCTCACGAGGTAAAAGTTTTCTACTTACATACTCTATAGGATGTAGTAGTCCCTCTCGTTCCTGCATTAAGCATCCCCCTATCGCGGACTCACTCGCATCTGTTCTGACTAGAAACTCCCGCGTTAGATCTGGTAGCATAAGGATTGGTTGCGTGAATAAAGCCTTTTGAAGTTTATCAAGTGCTTCCGTACATTTGCTAGTCCATTGCACCTTTTCCGGTTTTCCTTTCTTAGTTAAATCTGACAGTATACTAGAGATGTTAGCGAAGTCAGGGACAAATTTTCTATAATTTTCTACCAATCCCAACAAGCTCCTCACTTGCTTCTTGGTGTTATGTTGTTTGATATTTAATATTTTACTGGTTACACAGGCGTTAGGTCTATGTGCACCCCCTCTTACTATATGACCCAGAAACTCAATTTCCGTAAACCCAATTTCCATTTTGGTCGGCCGTGCAGTCAACCACGCGGTTTTCAATCTGTGAAGTACCTGATCCAGTGCTTGATTATGTTCCGTTATGGACCTCCCAAACACGCAAATATCATTTTTTAAAAAATGACAACATTTTTCTGATCTCCGAGAACACGGCGCATGTAACATGCGAAAGTGGCTGGAGCATTACACAACCCAAAAGGCATGTATTTAAACTGTTACAATCCAATGTCTGTTTGAAAAGCGGTGTATTTCCTGGAGTTTACTTCTACCGGTAGTTGCCAGTATCCTTTTACCAAGTCTATTTTCGAGAAATACTTAGCATGTCTCAGCTGAATAAATAAATCCTCCTGATTAGGTATGGGTTCTGCATCTGTTACCGTGTTGGCGCTTAGTTTTCTGTAATCAATATAAAAACGTGTGGAACCATCTTTTTTCACTAGGACCATTGGCGAAGAATAGGAGGAGGAGGATTTTTCAATAATCCCCTCATTTTCCATTTGCCGAACTTCTTTTATTATTACTTGCTTTGATGAGAAGGGTATGGGATATTGTCTGAGACAGATCGGTTTGATGAGAAGGGTATAGGGTATGGTCTGAAACAGATCGGTTTGATGAGAAGGGTATAGGGTATGGTCTGAGACAGAATGTTCTTGTTTTGATGAGAAGGGTATAAGGTATGGTCTGAGACAGATCGGTTTGTCTGTGTTTAACTCAATGGAGTGAGACACTACCGTGGATTTCCCTGGCATGTTTGTGATAATGTCAGCATTTTATGTAATATCTCTTCTATCCTTTCCCTGTCATACTGTTTGAGGTCGGAATTAATTTTCACATCGCTCACAGATTCAGTAATCCCAATAGTCTGAGTGGTCAAAGCCTTAATGTTTGAGCTATCATCGTCCACCTCGTCTCTATCACTACTGCGTAAGCCGAGACTGACTCCCCGTTCCTAATATGGTTATCGTTACCAGTTTCCGTCTGATTCTGTCGTGATTGGTCCCTTCTAAAATACTCTACTAGCATATTTACGTGATATAAAAGTAGGCAGTTTTGTGGTGGTGATGAAAGCGTCATGCGTTAGTAAATTACAAAGAGCCCGATGGCATGGGCCATATAGAGTAGTGGAAAGAATAGGGGATTGTAATTATATAATCCAGGAAAAAGGGAAACTTAAAACATATCTCTTTTCCTGGCTTTACGATCATACATAACTTTTTGTTTTTCTTTCGCAATTTTCAAGTTTTTACTCACCAGTGTGCCACATACCCGTAATCATTCTCTTAATTTATCTAGATATTCGTGTGGTTTTTTACCCTCTATCGTTTCATTTTTTCCATCAAAAATATTTCTAATGATATTTATGGGCCCTTTAATTTTTTGTCCGAACATTAACTCAAATGGTGAAAATTCTGTTGACTCATGCTTACCATCGCGATAAGCAAATAGTATTCCCGGTACATGTGCTTCCCAATCTTTCGGTTGTTCGATGGCTATGTGAGGGACAGAGAAGAACAAGGGGTTATGCTGCGGAGACCAGCGGGTGTTGGCTGACTGGACTGTACGCCGGGCATATGTTATACGAACGACTTGAGTTGAAGTCGTACATAGTTGTCAAGTGTATATGAATGTAAATAAAGGTTTGCTGTTGAAAAGGACTTGAGTTGGCTTATTGTGCAACAGCTGTTGGTGTGTAAGCCTCGGGACCTAAACCCTAGACAACGATACTCGACATGGGGGCCCGTCATTGAAAGCCGCACAAGAGCCTGACAGCGAGAGCCAGGTCATCACAACGTGGACAGTGAAGTACACATTCCGTGTGCTGTCGCCGTGAGTCATCACAACGTGGACAGTAAAGTACACATTCCGTGTGCTGTCGCCGTGAGTCATCACAACGTTGGGCAGTTCTGTGACCATAGTACATTCATTGAGCTATTGAACTGTGTTGCTTGGCTCCTTGGCTTTGGGTTGGACACTTTCGTTCTATGTTTTTATGATGGACATTGGCAGTGTATGTGATTCTTGTTTACGTAAGTAGAATAATAATCTTTTCTGTTTTTCTTTAATACATTTTTTATATAATAGCAATAATAAATAAATAGCAGTGTGGCGAAATTTTGTGAGCCCACTATTATTTGCACCAGAACGAATCAAAACAAAAGGGATATCACTCTTCAAGAGGTCAAGGAGCGGAGGTCAATAATTATATATGCAATGAACTTCCTGGAAATGAGGCTGTCCCGTCTGATATAAAACTCGGCGATTAGAATATAACTTTCTTTCTCTTCCGCTCAACCATTGATGGAGTAAGATATCGATTTGATTGTTCAACCCACTGGACCAAATCTCTCCCCATCCGTTGATCGAGGAAGCCGACGCATATTATTCGTGGCCAGAATCTATGTAAGTTGTAACTCTAACATATTCCCCTGGTATTTGTGAGCATATTTCACACCAATATTTAAACATTAAGATTCGTACAATATCATATTGAAACTGTAGACGTGTTGACGCAATTAGCCATAAGCCGGCCGCACGCCGGGTTACACATGTCTCCTTTCATAAATAAATATGATAACACGTGAACCATCCGATAGATGGATTATATTGTATTAGTATAACTAATACTATTATTAACTTTGATATAACTGTAATTACATTTATTTCATTCACGTAATGATAATGTATTATTGTTTCCGTCTTAGATTATAGAATATATTATATAGCCGTCAGGCAGATGGCCTTAATTATATTGGTGTAACCAATAATAATAATAGCATTGCATTTATTCTACCATCCGCTCACTGGATGAATTATCATTTAGTATTATATTATAGAATGTATTAATTAACCATCAGACAGATGGAGGGAATTATATTGGTGTAACCAATTATATCATTGTGCTTATTCGACCATCCGATTACACAATGATAATGAACTATTATTCCCAATTCATGTTATGTATATATATATATGTATATGTATGTATTTGATGACAATATATTCATAAAAATGTATTTGATCACCATTTGGCCCCTGGCTCTGAAGGCTCGGCTGCCCAAAAGGTGGATCAAAACAGACGAGAATAGAAACCATCCTCATATATATTATTTCTATCTCAGTCTGGTTTCTAGGCACCCGACTGCGCTGCGAGATAACCTGAACTCCAGGCAGCAACCGTCCTAACGAAGTGTCGTCACACCCGGATCAGGAGCTGGACTCACCGCTATCCACGCGACTTGCATCCGAACCACAGC
>MUZC01004546.1:257284-269505 GCA_002072015.1 Radix auricularia | reverse complement strand
AATATTTTAAATATAAAGGGCTGTAAATACATAGGAAATGTATATGAGATTTTTCCTTATAGCTATGATGTGGCCTCGAGCCATTATGTTGATATGTCTTGTGATATTTTTGAGGACTTTTTGTTACTATTTATGACATGTATGATGAGAATTGGTTACTGATTTGAATTTTTTGATGATTATGATAATTTGATGTTTAAGATGAATTACATATGTGGTTAGGGAGGAATATGAAATATTCCCCACAACACAGGCGTCCCACGCACCATGGGGACATTAAATATACATGTGAAGTCCCTCTATGGGGACTCTAAAGATTCGTAGGGGAGCAATGACTGCTCCGTACAGGTCCCTCTATGGGGAATTTAAAGATACATAGGATGATTAAATAAGAGCACGAAGTGCTCCTGTAGGAGGGTCCCTCGAGGTGAACAAGCACTATACGTTTTTCATTGATTGAATTGTGTGCTTAATTTGAAAATATATTTGTATTTTGTGTTTCCTTAACATTGTATATAGTATTTATGTAAGTATAGTATATGTATTATATTAATGTATTGAGAGTAGTTCTCATTAAGAGTTGCCATGAGATTACTATAAATATATGATTAGAATTATGAACTTTGCACACTGTCTATGTATTCACTGTGAGAATTTTGTAATGAAATATGATAATGTATTATGATGTGCAGTGATTCCATACCCTGACTACTTTTTTTGATGTTGTAAATAAAAGATTCTACTGGGAGTAGAATCTAAAGAAAGAGGGGGGACATATCAGGGGTATGAGAACCACTGCGTTTTCAGTTGTAATATTGCCTGGTCACAACCTCATGTTTTGAGATGTGAACGAGTTTCACTTCACGTGGGGAACGTTGCTCAGTCCACGCAAGGTCCGTCCAGGGGCCACGGGTATATAACTCGTGGGTCTCGATGTGTGAGGGACAGAGAAGGACAAGGGGATATGCTGCGGAGACCAGCGGGTGTTGGCTGGCTGGACTGTACGCCGGGCATATGTTATACGAACGACTTGAGTTGAAGTCGTACATAGTTGTCAAGTGTATATGAATGTAAATAAAGGTTTGCTTTTGAAAAGGACTTGAGTTGGCTTATTGTGCAACAGCTGTTGGTGTGTAAGCCTCGGGACCTAAACCCTAGACAACGATACTCGACAGGCTACTTTAGTGAGTAATGTTTTCAGTGTACCATTGAACCTCTATACCATTTCGTTACTTTGTGGGTGTAAAGGAGTGCTGAACCTTTGGGTGATTCCCATCAAGTTAGTAACTTGAACCATAAGTCACACTTAAATTGACTGCCGTTGTCTGCCAATATTTCATAAGCTAATCCCATCCTAGGTAATATGATGAGGAGTGCTTCCTGTATGTCTTCGGCACCGATCCTTTTAAGTTGTATGTTTCCGGCCATCTCGTCGCCGTGTCTACCAGAGTGAGAATGTAGCGATACCCTTTCTGTGACATTGGAATTATTGGTCCAATAAGGTCAATTGCTACCTTACTCCATGGTTTTTGTATTAACTCCATTTCGCCTAATGGGGCTGTCCCTCCGGTGCTCTGCTTTTTAACTGTCTGACACACGTCACATGTTCTACAATAATATCGCACGTCACTGGTTACACCCGGCCACCAGAACTCTTCAAGCACTCGTGCTTTTGTGCGAGCTATCCCCATGTGGGATGATAAATTATCATCATGGGCTACCTCCAATACGACTTTCTCAATGTTTCGGTTACAACCAATTGTTCCCACGTAGTAATAGGGCTTGCCTGATCATTATTAAATTCTCTAACAAGTAATCCGTCATTATATTTGAAGTGTGACTTAGACTTCCCATCTCCGCTTTGTCTGTTGGCGAGCTTATAAGTACATTGTTTTGTAGTTTCCTAAACTCCTCTATCGTTATGTTTAGTTCTGTCATGTGTCTTTTTTCTGAGTTCAACTGTTTTGGTTTGTTGGTTTGTGCTCTTGTCACCACTGCTCCTGCTACGACGTCCTTATCGTTTTTTTCCGTGTTGTACTCTTGCTTGTGAATCCTCTTTTGCTTCCTTCTCGGCTCCCTGCTTACTCTAGTGTATACATAATTGTCTCTTTCCCGTTTGTGAGTTCCATGGTAATGGTCTCTTCTTGCACTACCACAAGGCCCAGTGCTGGTCTCCTGCCAGATATCCTGTCCTTCCACCTATATATTCGTCTCTTCCACCCTTAAAACCACTTCTATGACATATCCGGTCAACTCTGAAACTTCCCATATCTTTTTCCCACGTCCCTTTTTAGACCCCTTAATGTTTCCAATTATTAGGTCAACCGGTGTGTGTTTTTAGCGGGGCAGCCTTTGTCCATCCCGTGAAGTACTCTGATTTTACATGTATATTACCTACTCTATAAACGTTTCTGTCCCCATCAAACAATATACTGTCGGCATACTCTATCATGCACTCTTTTTTCCCCGGCTTCACTCCTGCCAACTTTCTCTGTACCCTTGTGCGGTTAAGCCGAAATGTCTTGATAGGACCGCCTTGACTTCTTCGTATGTGGCCTCGACACCTTTTCCACTTCCCGCAAAACATACTGGGAGTAGGGAATGTGGCATTAGCTTTCTAAGTTCATACCCCTAATGTTCCACAGCCCACTCATTGTGTCTTGCTTCATCTTCGAATCTAATGAGAAAAAATTCAAAATTGTCCCCCACTCCATCAAACATGGATAATATTTCCTGAGCGCCCCGTGTTCCCTTGTTCTACCTTGCGAGTCAGTCTCTCACTCGCTTTCATTTCTTCCATTTTCCTTATATGTTTATAACCTGTTTTTCTCCTCCTCCCGCTTAAAAGCCCTGATATCAATTTCTTCGTTTTCCTCCATCATTTTTCTATCACGTTCTTCCATGTCTTCATAGACTTTAAAAAGGCGTTTGACAGAGTGTGGCATGTAGCACTATGGGCAACTATGCACACGTTCAATATTAATGCTAACCTCATTGCTTGGATCAAGAACCTATACAACAGAGAAACCAGCGCAGTACTCTACAACAGCAATTGGTTCAAGACCACTGTTGGTGTCAGGCAAACGTGTTTACTCTCCCCAATCTTCTTCAACCTCTTCCTAGAAAGAATTATGACAGATGTGCTCGAAAACCATGTCGGAACGGTCAGCATCGGAGGGAGAACTATAACTAACATACGCATCGCCGATGACATAGACGACCTAGCTTGCAGCGAGGACGTCTCAAAAGAATTCCTTGCAAAGCTAGAGAAGACATCAAAGGCCTATGGCATAGAAATCAATGCAGAGAAGACAAAGGTCATGGCAAATAATAAATTCACAAGTGAATTACAAATAAACGGGAAAAAACCCGAGGTTGTCCCTACCTCTAAATATCTAGGGGCTATAATATCCGATGAAGGCTCAAAGCCAGAAATTCTTGCCAGAATGGCTCAAACAACTGCAGCTTTTAAGGAAACTTAAACACACCTTGCAAAGCAAGGAGCTCTACCTGAGATCAAAGATTCGACTAATGCGCTCTCTGGCGATGTCAGTCTTCCTGTATGGTTGAGAGGCTTGGACGATCACCGCAGAACTCCAAAAAATTATTAATGCGCTAAAGATGAAATGTTTTCGAAAGGTACTAAACATCTGCTACACGGCGCACATCACGAACGAAGCGGTCCAAGACAAAATAAGTGATTTCATTGGCCCTTACGAGGACCTTCTCACTACAATTAAAGAGAGGAAATATATAAAAAAGAAATGCACATTAATATAATTATAAATGCATTCAATTTAAAACATTCATTCTTTAGCTAAAATATAATGACATTACTTCATACATTAGTTGCGTCTATTATTTGAACGTTAGAAATATCAATATGATAACATGTGTTGAAGAAGGGGAGACAAATCCTTTATAATCTGTAAGTAGACTAGAAGTTAAATTAACTTATACTAATGTTAGAGTTTGATCTACAACAGGGGTCTCCAAACTTCTCGGCCGGCGGGCCGCATTAACTGTGAAACAACAGTTCGTGGGCCGACTACAAACAAAGGTCTAATTAAGAAAGAATCAAAACATAAATGTTGTTTTTAATTAAATATTTAATACTAGCCGACCCGCGTCGTAGCATATGCTGCTAATGATTTAGTGACGGGTGAAGACTTCCTGAAAACACAGTTGTCCTAATGGGGTGGGTTTGGGCAAATGAATGAAAAGAAGGAACTCGGGAGAGAGCAACATACAATTGTCCAAATCTGAAAACAGGTTTTGGAAGATACAGACATATCTTTTTGAACGTTTGGCCCTGTTAGCAAACTAAACCAGCCCGAATAAAAGAGAATAAAGGAAATGTAACGTGGCTCAGACGACTGTAGGAAATACCAAAGAACTGAGAACACAGGAGTGATGAGGTACACACTGCTGCGGGTACACACAGTTGCGCATGTTTTGAGAACGAGGGAGGAAGCCTAAATTATTCATTAAATGAATGTAATTGTTGAGGAGATAGAGTGAATAATTTTCTGTCACTGAGCACAACGTAGAACACGATGTTATAATTCCCATGTCGAGAAACAAAACTTACAGCCATAATGCGAAGTCATTTTCGAAAAGAAAATGGGAAATGACCAATTTCCATACCCAATCTTCATCACACTGTATTGGCTGTTACTTTAATTTACTTTCTAAGAAGTCACGTATTTCCTTTCTTAATTCAAATACTATACCCAGAACTTTCTCACTACTTAGCCATCTTAATCCTGTGTAATATGGTAAATCGTATGATTCTGTGTGTGTATCTTTCAACATTTGTCTGAATTGTATATGGTTGGGCTCATGTAACATCATTAAATTCACCATCTTTACCACATGATTCAGTATGCTGCTAATGACCACATATTTAACACACAAAGGTTGCTAGTGGATAATGCAGATTAGGAACATTGGTTTTGGGATGGGTTTCTCATTACTCATCTGCTTCACTTTCCACCAAGCCTTTTTTAATGCCCCACATGTTCTTTCCTCCATCAACAGTCAAGCAAGTGAAGTTTGTCTAGTCTAAGTTATAATCAGCAATTGGTTTTTTTTCAATCAATTGAATATATACTCTCAGGTAGCAGTGCCATTCGTGCTTTGTAGAGAAGCCAGCTTTTGTGTTATGTCCATGTCTTTATCCTTTTCTCTAATACACAAGCAGTTGCGAGTTGGAATTGCTGTCCAGCGATTTATCAATTGCATTTGAAAAATGGTGAAGTTTGCTTGCATGTTTACACGCTTTTATTTCGCTTATTGAGTCACAATGTTTGCAACATAGCGAGCAATGGTACTTGGACCCAAAGCAACATTTTAAAATTCTTTTAACATTTTAGGGTCAAGTTCCTCAGCTGCCGTTAACAAACATTCCTTCAATACATCACCATCAGTAAATGGTTTACCACCTTTATCCAGGAAATAGGCACATTTATAACTGGCCTTTGTTAAGGATTCATTTTCATGTGAGAGTTTACTGAATAATGTCCTCTGAAATGTGAGTTGATTTTGTAATATAGAAAATTTTTCAGCACGGACTTAAGCATCCAGCTCACGTAATATTTCTCACGATGTTTGCTTTCATAACGACGGCGCAGGTTGTATTCTTTCATCACAGCCACAGTTTTATTGAAAATCACACGCAATGCTTTTTCGCCGGATTTGAAGTATGGAAAACTCCAGTTATCTTAAAATTATCGACACTCTTGTCTATTTACCTTTTCCTCTTCTCAACCAATGCTGGGCAATAAAAATAAAGTGAATTCAACATGAATAAATAATGAAACAGTAAGTATATTGCACACAATATCACTCAAAAATGAATACTGGTAAATAATATTATCATTCATTAAAAAAGAGTCCCATACATTTCACAATGTTGACTATTGTACCGTAAATACTCGTTCTATAGTCCGTTAGTTCATAAGCCGATACTCCTACCCTTTTGGAAGAGACTAGCATAAAAAGCATGTCACCCGGTTGCAAACCGACCCAAAACATTAATAGGACAGTGTGAAAAAAAAGTGATACACATTTTAAAAATATTTTTAAAAAAATTAAAACTACAGTTAAATCGAACTCAATGTGACCAGAAAAAAAAATTCAACTTAAGGACTTTTCGAGTTAATCCCTAACAACATTGTTATTCCATGTACACGCAGAAATTACGAGTGTATACGGTACTTACTATATAACAGCAACATACTATATAACAGCAACAATTTGCTTAAGTTCATTACGTTCCTCAGCCATATATACATATGCACATCCTATTGCCAACATGTGTAATGATAAGTCACACTGAGGTCACATCTCTAACAGCTTTGACCAAAATGTTAATTTTATAAACCCAGGCTAGGCAAACATATCAGTCATTATCCATGCAATGAAAGAAGTTAAATTATAATATGAAAGAAGAGAAAAATTTATAAAGTATATAACAGATGCTAATATGTAGGATTAGGTATGTACACAAGTTTAATAACTACTGTATTATACCTATTTTGTAACAAAACTGAAACCTCTTACATTCGAAGGAAAATTGAATACAGTAGCAACATTATTATTTTTTTAATTAAAAAAAAATTCACCCACCTTTTTATCTTTTTATTTGTTCACATATAGTGCTGTTTGACTAGCGGTAAGGCGCACCTTGATAGCACTACCTTTAGTTATGAAATCATAGAAAGTGGAAACTCTTCGCTCTTGATTTAGTGAGGGAAGCTTTAGTCAACATTTATGGAATCGGCGGTGTTTGCGTTCGCTAGTGTATAATACATGACTTTTTGTGGTAAACTACAAGTAAAAATAGTATTTTTGCTTTTTAGATTAAAAGGTCTTCGCGGGCCGGATCAGATGGCCTCGCGGGCCGTAGTTTGGAGACCCCTGATCTACAACATGGGTGATGATAGCAGGCTGTGTGTTCTTTGCCTATGTGCTGTGCTTGAGTGATGACTTTGTATGATGAGAAGATGTGATGTGCTTAAGTGATGTCTTTGTATTTTGAGAAGATGTGATGTGCTTAAGTGATGTCTTTGTATGGTGAGAAGATGTGATGTGCTTAAGTGATGACTTTGTAAGGTGAGAAGATGTGATGTGCTTAAGTGATGTCTTTGTATTTTGAGAAGATGTGATGTGCTTAAGTGATGTCTTTGTATGGTGAGAAGATGTGATGTACTTGAGTGATGACTTTGTATGGTGAGAAGATGTGCTGTGCTTGAGTGATGACTTTGTATGGTGAGAAGATGTGATGTACTTGAGTGATGACTTTGTATGGTGAGAAGATGTGCTGTGCTTGATTAATGACTTTGTATGGTGAGAAGATTTGCTGTGCTTAAGTAATGACTTTGTATGGTGAGAAGATGTGATGTACTCAGGTGATGACTCTGTATGGTGAGGATATGTGATGTACTCGATCGATGACTTTGTAAAGAGAGAAGATTGGATGTGCTAGAGTGATGACTTTGTAAGGTGAGAAGATTGGATGTGCTAGAGTAATGACTTTGTAAGGTGAGAAGATTGGATGTGCTAGAGTAATGACTTTGTAAGGTGAGAAGTTTGGATGTGCTAGAGTGATGACTTTGTAAGGTGAGAAGATTGGATGTACTCGATCGATGACTTTGTAAGGTGAGAAGATTGGATGTGCTAGAGTGATGACTTTGTATAGTGAGAAGATTGGATGTGCTAGAGTAATGACTTTGTAAAGTGAGAAGATTGGATGTGCTAGAGTGATGACTTTGTATAGTGAGAAGATTGGATGTGCTAGAGTGATGACTTTGTAATGTGAGAAGATTGGATGTGCTAGAGTGATGACTTTGTAAGGTGAGAAGATTGGATGTGCTAGAGTGATGACTTTGTATAGTGAGAAGATGTGCTCTTCATTTTTGTTTCTTTGTGTTTTATATTTTCTGAAAATTGTGATGTTTGTGTGTGTTTTGTTATTGTTTGATGCGTGTGTTTGTGTCAAGAACTTTTTTGTGTGATTTGTGTTATGCGTTATGTGTGTGTTAATTTGATCACGTGTTTGTGTAATTTGTATGTTTCTGTTTTTGGGGTGTGTTTTTGTTATGTGTGTATGATGTGATTGTTGATGTGATGTATGTGTGAGTGATGTGTGTTTTTGTGTTATGTTTGTTGTGTATTTGTTCGATTTGAATAATTTTTCTGTATTTAATTTATAACTATAATAACATTGGTTTAGGTTTACTTACGTGGCTTTTCATAAGCCACAAATTAAGAAGCCCTGTTGTTTTGTGAATGTCACAAGCTGCATAAAAACTCTAAACAAAGAGAGATAATCCGATAGAAGTTATTCCTTGAACTCGCGTCCTTTTTAACTCGCTATTTATATAGAACCACTCATATCTTGTTAAATTAAAACAGTTTTAGCTTAAAAATCCTCTAATTATTATTGTGGGTCGAATTCATTGAACTTAATTCTTTTTAAACGTAAAATTGTGACGTTACAGTTATTTCACAAGGAATAAATTTATAGACAGATGCTGCGATGCTGGTGCAATGCTTATTTTACACCGATGAATTTATACTGTAATTTGCATACTTTTATGTTTTATGAAGGTCGTATCTGAACTTAATTGTATGCATTTAGTGGAAAATGTAACTGGAATTATGGCTTTCAACATGTGTCATGAATTCATGAATACGATTTTACGTGGCGTCGTTGTCTAGGGGCTGGTGAGCGAATACAAAGTGATGCACTCAAATTAATCATTAAAATTATAACCATGTTCATGAAATTAGCATGAAAACATTTCAACATTGGCCCATTTGTGAGAGAGTTTCACTAACAAACTTAGTCAAGAGACTCTGTACTGAAGGGCTCGCGCCAACTGAAATCGACCACCCCCCCTCCCGCCCGCTTTCACTCCGTCCATCTCTCGCTCCACTTCCCACTCGATTAGACGATGCAAAATATGTATTAAGGGTGTTAGCTTTGGTCTTTTTATCATTATAGGTTGTATTATTTGGGTCTTTTAGTGTCACTAGTCGTGTGAGTTCACATTTTAAAAAAAAAATTGAAAATTACCAGGAGTTTTCATTATAATCTTTAGAAATTACATTTTTTATATACACTTTATATACGCTGGCGAGAAGGGGTGACCTCTACGTGGTTCGACAGACCACAACCTGAAACCGACAAACCCCTGGCTTGGACAGCCGAAGACCGTTGTTAGGCGCTAGGTGCTAGTCATATATGATTACAGTCGCTGTACGGATCTTAGGCAAAGCATTTAGATGCAATGCCGATGATGAAAACCAAAGTACCCGTTGAGGGTCGGGTTACTCCGAAGCGACCGTTTCGTCCCCCTCAATTAACTAGCAACGCTGTTGAGCGGTGCCGGTTTAGGGCCAGGAGCGCCAGTACGGAATAGCAAAAGTTACCGCTAGGAAACGCTTTTGGTCGCCAGCTCTGAGGAAACCTTCCGGTGGGGTTTAAACCCTAGTTAGGTCAGTGATGATCCCCACGCTTTGCGGCGATCTAAACTATATAGACTCGTAAGCTTAGCCGTGGTGGCGCCAAAGTGATACTATGTTGATAGCGAGTCACAGTAGGGAAATTCCACACCTCCCTTGGGAGGCACACTTTAGTGGGAGGCGTTTTCGGCCCAGTGCCCTGGACGCCCAGGTGGCCGCTTGTAGCAGCGACCGCTCCGGTGGGGCTTCTCAGTCTTTACGTCCCTTAGGGGGCCAGAGGGCTGAGGGGGTTTTCCGGGAAGCCCCATGAAGAGCGCAGGCTCGGGACTGCTGATTTTCTTCCACATGTAGGATATACACTTTTCAAATGTTTAGTCTAATTTCGTGTGTGTAAGTGTGTGTGTGTGTGTGTGTGTGTATGTGTGTGTGTGTGTGTGTCTGTGTGTGTCTGTCTGTCTGTCTGTCTGTGTGTGTGTGTGTGTGTGTGAGTGAGTGAGTGTGTGTGTGTGTGTGTGTGTGTCTGTCAAGTTTTTAATCTGTTTAAGTACTTTTGTGTGTATTATTTTTAAAATTTAAGCCCTATATTTTTGGAATAAACTTTTTTTTTGTTTGCAAAGTTTCTTTCACTTACAAGTAACCAGCATTTGTTAATTTTTAAACGATAGTTTTGTTGGAATATTCTAATCCATTATTGATTTTAGATTTGTTTTTATATATTTTCAAATATCTTCTACGTGGCTATTGTATTGTATGAACTTAGGAAATTAGGTTGGAAATAGACCGCTGAATAGTGTACATTTTTAAAAAAAATTAAACATTATTATTCGGGAGATATTTTATTCTTCTAGGTTTCTTACATATTTTAGTCTTTATTTAGTTGGTTACCATAACAACATCATGTTCAAATAGACCAGGGACTATTTAAAATTCTCTCAATATTCTATTTGTTAATAGAAAAAAGCAAGTATAATATTTTTCATACTATTTTTTTATTATATGCTTTAGGTTTGTGATTTGTGTCAATGAAGAGTTCTTTAATTTCTTTTTAAGTTTGATGTTAATATAAGAAACAGTTGTTATATAATAATTTTTATCAGGAAGATTAAAATCCTCTAAAATCCAAATTTCAGCGTTTTTATGATATTTTTTTTTTTTTTAGTCTCATAACCTCTTTTTATCGAGGTCGTAGAGGATTCTAATGTTACCATTATAATATTCGCGGGCTTCATAGACACTGGCGGCGCCCATCCCTCTCCAGGTCAGCGGAGGACTTTCTAAGCGTTAGTCATTGCACAACATTTTTATAGTGGCTTTTCGAGGGCTTGAACCCACGCCCCTTAGCTTGTGAGACGAGCGCACTATTGACTTCGCTACCCAGCCGCCGATATTTCTTTATGAATGTTAATTGTTGCAAAAAAAATTTAAAATATATTCCAGTTTGATATTTGGTAGTATATACATGTTGCTGATTTTGGTGTAACTATTTTAAAAAGAAATATAATAATAATTGATATGATTTCTTCATCTATGTAATGGTATATTTTGTTGCTAATGATACATCTTCTTAAATGTTTGACCTGTCTTTTAAAAAGAAATCTGTTATTGATATTAACATTTTCAGAGTAACAAATATTATTTTTAGCAAATTTTTGGAGTTATGTCTAGCTCTTCTGTTTTGTATTCGTATTTCTATATCTGTAAAAAAAAAATACTTTGGTAATGTATTATTAGTGTTTTATGAATATTTAGATTAATAGCGTTAATAGAGTTTTGATAGTTACTTTTAGGGGTTTGTGTGGTTTGTTTCTTGCTAGCTTGTACCTTATTTTAGTATTTATGGTAATCCTGCAGATTTTACTCGTATATTATTTTAGAGCGAAATTTAATTTTCTCGTGAGAACTTAAGTTTTTAAATTATTAAATGCATTATTATATTTTGTATTTCAGCTGTTACAGCGCTAATTTATGAGTCTTTTTAATTTCTAAAGCATTTTTTCGGCTCTATATAATACATAATCGGTCACAAAACGTCCATTTTGTTTATCTAAGAAACTGCTTGCCAGATGTTTTTTACCTGGGTCGACCCATGCTAAAATAAATTTTCTGACTGAAAATGTTTTATAAAAAGTACTTATTAAAAAATTGACGAAACAATAAATTTTAGTATATAACTTTAAAATATAACATTTTATGGAGTCATTCATTCATTCATTAAATTAATAACTGTAAAGATGAAAATGTGTTTGTGTCAACGAAGAAAGAGAGAATGTTTTGATAAAAAAGTGTAATGGGAAATTAGGGGCCGTCCATAAATGACTGGCAGATTCGTTGTTTAAAGGGATCTAGGTCCTCCCTTGGCCACAGATATCGACCAGCGTCGGCAACTCCGAAAGAGTCTTGGCTGGTTAATGGAAACACAAAGTACAACACTGGACGTTTGAAGTGGAAGTATTCACCGACACTCGATTCATTTCAAACAAGTTTAATCAATCTCGATATATCCATGACCTTAAAGTTTATAAAGTTTTAATAACTTTCACATCGTTCAAACGTCCCTCACGACCCAGTCAGACCCTAATCTTCTTGTGTATTCTGCTAAGCTTTACCTTTCACCCCACACCGCACTATTTGTAGCCCTTCTACCTTCATGAATTCATGACTGACTAAAAGTCCCACTATTGCTCTGATTAGAACTCACAAGGGCCGTCCATAAATGAGGTCACGCACCTAAAAAAAAAAAGGGGGGGGGG